>JAUZND010006124.1:0-10897 GCA_034780555.1 Coelogynopora nodosa | reverse complement strand
TAGCTGCATACCTTTTAATGGAATTAATAATTACCTAATGCCTAAAAATATGTTCTGAGATTATCCAGAAATAACAACAACAAAAAATTCTTACAGGAGCGGAACTCGCTATGTTGTGGGGGGGTGCGTTCGCACCCCCGCACCCCCCTAGTTCCGGGCCTGTATGTGTGTATTAACGTATTTTGGCTATTAATAAAACTAATATTCGCCACAAGCTACATTTTTACTTTCAAAATGTGCTTTGGAATTGAGTTCTCCATAAAAAATACAGACAATCATTTTATGTTAATATGTTTTTTAATTTTAAGGAGGGCGGCAGTTTTTCGTTGAGTTTAAAAGGCATGGAATGTTGAAGTGTAATGTTTTGATAAGTGCTTTATTTTTTTAATTATGAGGTGTTCATTGTTTACTAGTATATGTATGTATATATAATATACAGAGATCTAAATGTACGTATAGATGTTAAATTCTTCAAAAAATATATTGTATAATTTCTGGTTGATAAATTACTAGGTTCGTTATATACATAATATATTATATATACATTAAAAAGTTACATTTAAATAATTATTATTATTATGACTTAATGCAAAAGTTAGAAAACTTAATAATATAATATAATTTTTTATAAATTTAGCAATTAATTTCTTAATGATATTGTATATATTATATAATAAATTTTCACTGTAAATTTATCAAAAAAGGTTGCTTATGTTTTGCAAATATTAAATACGACCATGTTATAGGCTAAATAGATTATTAGACAGCTGGTGTGATATCACAAAAGCGGACTTGACATATACAATCACAAACATTAAAATGCAGTTGTGATATCATAATTTACGACAAAATAACTGCATGGTGCAAAATGCAAACTGATCTACATCGTCAAAACATTGTTCTGAAACTGAAATAATACTCAAAATACTAATACGGGAAAGTAAAATACAAATAAAATGAGGAAAATTACAATATCATAAAAGTAGACATATATATACATAAACCAGGCAGTCAATTAAAAAATATGACAAAAATCGATACCAGTATAGCCTACAAACTGTTTAATTATAAGTTCAATATAATATTATGATAAAACTAAAAAATATTTTTTTTGTGTGTTTTATAGTCAGCAGTATATGTATATATATCTGCTTTTATAACAATTTTGGCACAGAGTTTGAATTCTATAATATATCGCCAATTTACAAATGTTCACTTTTTGCTGATGATTTTTCTCATTAACTGAATTTATTAAGTTTGTTGTGAATAATAATATGTTATATAGTTTTCTTATAGGCCAAATAATATGTCACACATTTTATGAGATATTATTAACTCATTCGGTTAAATAACCTTAAACGTATATAATAATAGTTTTACTAAAATAATTTATTTAAGTTTAAAAGCAAACTGCGCATGAAACCGCCCGTGCTTTTTATGCAAATTTATACAAATTTGATTTTCTGTATACTGGAAGGGATAATATAATATGTCCTATTACCGATATAACATGGAGGTTATAAATATATGAATTGACTGTTCTGAAGAACGACCTCATTTTCTGACACAGCCCTGAATATATTATATAAACGACTTTTACATTTTATGTGATTTATCTATTTATACGTATAATACAGATTACATTAGAGGCGTGGCCAAGGGAGCGATCACCCCGTGAAAGACCTCCTCTTATCACAATTTCGAATAGAATATGTTTAATGTTTCAGAAAATAAATAGTAACATGTAGGTTTTTCTCAAAACAGAAATAATTTGTCCTTTACATATATATATATACAGTATATAGCTTTTGACCATCCTGTCATTAAGTAATAGATTCGCCCCCGATATATACCTATATACATGTATATACAAATATTTATATATAACTGATTAAATATACATATGTATTTTATATTAAAATTAAAGTAAATTCATTTTTTGTATATTTGTTAAAAATTCAGCAGTTATTGGAGGACACATGAAGCATCTGCACAATTCATCAACATTATAAAACGTTTATGAATCTATATAAACAAATTTTAAAAAATAATTAATTAATTAATTAATTAATTGTGATATTCTAAATTCAATCAATTAAATAATCACAATTTCCATTTAAATAATATTCCCATATATAATCTGAATATAGTTTATATAATTTTAAACCGTTTAGCACGTCTGCTTGATGTTGAGAACTTACTTATATATCCAGGAGATAACAGTTTTGAGGAGATTGTCTTGTTCCATGATTGTAAAATTAATAAAACCAAAATCAACTCTTGTGACATTAAAAGCAAGTATATATATGCTATATTATAGTATTATTCTATTAACTAATATAAATTAAACATTATGATTTGATTGTTAATTTATACGTTAAAAGATTCCATTAATTTAATTTATTGTGAAATTAGTAGACAGCATATTATATATAATAAATACATATAAATATAATAAATGTTTCGGACCACCAATTAAAACTATTAAACTATATAAAACGGATTAAAAATGCATCGAAACATTATACAGTGCTTCATTGTGTATAATTATATTGTAACTATATATAATTTCTTCATTAAATAAAAGGAATTTTTTAATAACTTTATATATAGTTTACAAAAATAATCATATAATTTTTTTAAATATTATAAATATTTATTAAATTACCATTTTTAACTAATAAAATTTTATTTTCTATGATGGAGTATTTTTAAAAACTTATTAAAATCTATAAATGACATATATATATATGTAACACATACGTGTTAATTTGCACTATTTTCTGTTTTACTAATTTTTAAACTTCATATATGAAACATTTTATAACAAATTATTTTTGTGGGTTTTTCTTATTAATATATTACATCAAATTAATGTAAATATGAGAAGTTAACTTATAGATATGAAAACCAGTATAAGTATTATCAAAAAGCGCATCGGAAAAAACATAACACATATAATATATATATATATAATGCTCAGAATAATAACAAGCTTTGCGGACATAATTGAAAAAAATAGACGAACGACAATGATTGGTGTATATATACATTGTATAGACAGTGCCACCCTCATGTCTATAAAATATCCTATATATATAATACAGTTCAGAAGTGCACTATGTTCTACTAATAAAGACACCACATCACATGGTTTCGACTGTACTGTATAATATAAAGGGAGAGAGATCAGAAAGAGAAACATTAAATGGTTAAAGCGGCTAAGGCGGCTTTGATGAAAGGCAGTAAATTACATTCGCCATTTATAATGTATTGATGAATAAATCAATGAGGAACCTAATTTAGAGTTGCATTAAGTGGTAATATTGTGTTACAGTCAAATGCACTAGTTTATAAGTACGTATATAGTGAAATCCATACACACATTTGTGATATAGTCTGTCTAAATAATTTATTAGTAAAATAAGTGTTCATTAATTTTAAAACACCATTATGTAATAGGCTTATATTATTATAGTATTTTATTATCATATATGAATTCTCTATAAATAGTAATAGAATTTTATTTCGTGAAATATGCATAGATTTTCGTTAAACGAAAAGTTATTAAAAAATGTACATGTTATTACCAAACGAATCAATGCGGATTATAAATTGCTTTAATAACTATTTGAGGTAAATATAGGTACTTACCCACAGTATACAATTATGTAAAAAAATTGCAATTTAATTACCATTAAAATAGATGATGTATATATGGAATTATTTAACTGAAATCCAAATCACTAATTGACATAATGTAGTATATTAATTTTACGTTCGATAACGTAATAAATTTTCTATCGTTTTCCACATAGTATTAAAAGTAATATGAATCTTTTAACAATGACTATTTTAAGTAAACGAAAGTTATTCTCAAAGACAAAAATCAATAGCCTGACATAAATTAGTGTTAATATAAAATTCAATATGTAATGTATATTTATCTTCTTCAAGTGAAGCGTGTTTTCTATCTTAATGAATCTAATTTACTGCAGAGTCACATTTTTATTATATTTTCTGATGTTAAGTTTTTATTATTCATTACTCCTTATTCTAATATTCCCATATTTTTATAATTTGTATAGAAATCTTTTAAACTTATTTATTTAAGATATTATATGCGTCAAAATGTTTATACTACTACACATTTTAAAAGTAGTAGTACATTGTTCCAATTTAAAATATATAATAATTCATAATTAATAAACTGCATATAATTCTGCTAATAACAGTAAGTGCTATTCCTTTTAATTAAAAATATATTAATACATATTATTTAACTTTAGAAAAGTATTTTAATTAATTTAAATAGCTCTTCAAATAATTTAAAAAATCTGTTCATCGAGAATAATTTTTTTGTTGTTCTTTAATATACAAAATATAAAAGACTGTTCTGATTATAGAAACTTTATACAATTTTATTCATAACATGATGTATAAAACCTCTTATAACTTTTAAAAACATAAAGGAATACATTTTTATTTATGTACTAATCAGTTTTATAATGAATATTATTCATTTTACAAAATTTAAAAACACTTCAAATGACAAACCTGTAAACGTCTAAATCAACGTCTAAAAATTAAAATGTCTCTTTAATGTCATGTCACATTTTAATAAATGGTTATCATAATTATAATTCTTATGTTATTTTTGTTGTAAGGGTAATATATCTATATCTATATATATATTAACATTAATATAATATAATTATTGTATATATATATTGTTATACAGTATATTGTGTGTTAACCAGCACTCGTATTTAATGTAATATATGAAAAGATATATCATTATAGATTATTATTTGGTAACAGATAATTAAATAAAATATAATAATTAGATAACAATTACATCCATATTTAAAATTAGATAATAATTAGATGCATATTAAAAATTAGATATTAATTATATATATATTAAGAATTACACATATATTAGATATACAATATATTTAAAAATTGATAATAATTAGATGTATAAAAATAAGTAAATAATGAATTTAAATATTAATTTTTACTTATCACCCTGCTGCGGTATTGATTTATTTTTTCTCATAAATATATAAAGGTAATAATCTCCGCCGATGCTGCAGTACTGAAGAATTTTTATCTATAAAATGCTATTTTAACTTTTATCAAAGTATGTAGGTCTAGTTATTTTAAAAATTTTATTATATACTCTTTTCAATTGATTTAGGCCTATTTGTAAGTAATATGTTTATTACATGTTTTTAAAATTCAAATTAACTTTATATTAACTTTTGTTTACCTGCACCTGATATCCCTGTTTCCCATTTCATTTGCGGCAGGTAAAATGTTGAATAAACGATGTGAAATTTTTAGAATTATTAATATTCTAAATTCATAAACATAAAATTTAACAGCACATTTTTACCATTTGCAAATATTTACACATATATTGTGTTTTGTAACACCTATATTCTTAACATAATGCTCTATATTTTTATTTAGTCTTGTATTAATCACAATTTTAATAAAATTTAGCTCAGAACATATCATTATATAGAATATCATTATAATATAATATCACATATAATTTTAAAATGTTTGATGCATGATATTCACAGCAAATAATATATGTTTTCTAAATTAATATATCTTTTTGATTATTTCAGAAATTTGATGTTATTATATTTGTTGTCTAAAATATGTTAACCCATAACGCCCGAGTATAGAAAAAATAAGTGGATTTTAATCATTTTATGTACTTCTGTCTTTAATATTATATTAGGAAAATATTATATAAAAATTTGTACAATAACGCTAAAATTTAAAGTGTCCTAAAAATAGGACGCTGCGCACTCGCTAAGATTTTTACACTCTAACATAAACTCTGCTAAGTCAGGTAATGATGAACAAACGCTTTTAATTATATAAAAGATCATGTATAATGCATATCTGAGCTCTATTATAAGTTATTATTTTTATTATTATTATATATATTTATATATTATTATATATATATATATATTATTATCTATTATAAGCTCTAATAACATTATAGAAATATCTCGGTTGTAACACAAATTCTAGAGAGCACACATAATCTGTTTTTTGCGAGAATATTTGTTTCTAATCTTTTTTCTTGCGGAAATAGTGGACGGTAACTTGTATATGCTACAAGAATATGTGATGTTAATCTATTTTAAGTTTTTTAAATTGATATTATAATAATATTAATAATAGTAATGAACTTTATTTAAATAAGTCTGTTTGCTGTATGAATATATTGTGGTATTAGACCGCTTGCTGCGAACATGTTTTATATTGATTACTATAATCGATTTAACAGAAAATTTATTAAAATTATTTGTTGCAAAAATAATTCATATGAGCTGATTCATAAAAGAATATTAGATGCTATTCTGCTAGCTAGAACAAAAATTTATTTTAAACTGTTTGTTTAAATTTTTTTGGTGTTAATCGGATTGAATTAAAATTAAAATTAAAATTATCAATATTATATTTATTTATTTATTCATTTATTATTTTCTTTGATTAATATTTTATTTTAATCTGCTTGCATTATATGCAAATTTTATGTCTTTTTATTTTGATATAAAACATGTAAATATCAGTGTTAATTTGTTTTCTGCATAATACTTTTATTGTAATGTAATAAAGTATTATAAATATGATTTTTGTAATAATATTTGGTGTAAATTAAGACTGCTTGTTATGAACATATTTTATATTTAAGTTTATATTCAAGTTTATATTGATGTTTATATTTAAGTTTATATTTATGTTTATATTTAAGTTTATATTTATGTTTATATTTAAGTTTATATTTAAGTTTACTACAACACTATTTATTATCAAATAATTATTTTATATTAATTTGTTTGACATAAAAAATACATATTTCATATATGCTGATATTATTATTATCTAAATATATAAATTGATCTATAATACATATTATAATATTTTGCTAATTGTAATATAAACTTACCTTAATCTATTTTCATCTAAATGATTGTATTAATTTATATTTTATCAAAGCTATTCGGTGTCAGAGGAATGGTAAATTCAAGGGACGAAATCTTATTAAAATAAAACGAATGCTCTTAGGCCATGTGACACCCAATGAAATAAATTAAAATTTTCAATTGTTTCGCTAACAAATACTTCTTTTTAATTATCATTAGCCACTTAGTGTTTTTTGATTTAAACTTTCTATTTTATCGTAGTTATTAAAAATTGGTGTCGTTAATCCCTATTATATAATTATACATATACCTATATATATATATATATATATTATACTTCGGTTGAAACTTTACAAAAGTATAAGTTATATAGAATACATTTTGAATTAATCTTAAGACAAATTGATTATTTTTCTAAGTTTTCTCTCGATAAAAAACAATTTTTATAAATTAGTAAAACATATCTCAGAGGTTTCCAACAATTTAAAATATCTCTAAAGTTTAATTGCAGTATGTCCTAAAAAAAGGAAAATACTGTTCTCATAAATATGGGTGTAAGTTGAAAAAGTTTCGCTGAATGATTGGAGTTCTTGAAATAAATTTTGCTGATATAGTTTAATGAAATATTTAACTTAATTAAAATATTAAAATATATAATATTGCCAATAGACATCTTTTTATATGATTTCCTGTACATTAGACTTATATATATATATATATATATATAAGCTTGCTTTTTTATTCAATTTGCTATCATGTAAGATATCTTTTACAAAATTTTACATGCAATGTCCTTATTTACCTTTTGTGGATTCTTGTGATATTCTGAATATTAACTTGTTTGTATATTAAAATAAAAACTTAAGTTTTATCACCTCCAAATTATTTGTCAGACATTAACATGATGCTTTAGATATTAATGCTATTTTGGGGTGTTCCAGACCAGGATTGGTGAACGTCGAATAAAGCCTTCATTTGGGGTTGGCTGAAGTGTCTAGAAGATACAGGAACAGGGAGGGGGAAGGGGAGGAGAGAGGGAGAGAGAGAATTTTAACTTCCAAAAATTCGCGCACAAAAATACTGTTTGAAGTTATGGGCAGCATTATTTGCACCATAGAAAAAATACAATTTTCTCTCTTCTCCATCCTTTCCCTCTTTGCTAGTTTTGAGATATATCCAAGTATTTTGCAGCCGCAAATTTCTTCTCATCACCTAGCCAACCACATTGCATAATTTTAATTAAACGCACTTCTCTCCCACACAGATTTTTATGCGAAATTTAATCGCAGTAGCCTGTCGGACGTAAAAGTTAACTACTTATTTATTAATACGAAGTATATAATTGCCATCATATAATTTGCGAGTGAAGAACGTTTTGTTGACTTCGAAATGACTTGGAATGAAAACAACAATAACCACACTACACAAACAGCACTCCACCCGCCAAAACTTGAATATTTTTTCCCTGAAGCTAATGCAATAAGTGACATAAACGGTGAACAGCATGTTATACTTAACTCGAACAACAACAACAATAACAACAACTCCGGCATATCTGACAAAAGCGAACTACGTCAAGAACAAAGACTAGCACCGTTTGACAAACATGGTATGTCCTTGCTGCCCTGGGGAATACAGGGATCCGATGCTGCCGCCTCGAAATCACGAATTTTACACTTCTCCGCCTCGCATCCGTCTCCTACCGAGATGATGGAGATCGTCCAGGGAGTAGGTGGGGGTCAGCGGGCCTCACCCTGCAGTTCCATGTCTTCGGCTGGTCTGGGAGGTGCGCCCGGGGCCCAACATCACCCTATCTACAAGTGGATGGTCGAGGGTCGCCATGAGAACACACTCAAGGTCGGGAAACCATCCCCTGGCGGGGGCAGCGGTGGAGTTGTCAAGGTTGACAGCGGAGGAAGCGGCGCTGGTAAGTTGACTTTCAGTAGATTTTAGTAAAAAGTGTTATATTGGTTTTGGAGGAAAAAAATAAAAAAATTGAGACTGGATTAAATTTAGTAATGTTACTAGTTGTATACCTAATTATATTTTTAGATATAATAATGAAAATATTAACTTCATTGATTGTGTACATTAAATAACATTTTCCAACTATCATTACATATTTTTTACTTCTCTTTTTACTCCTCAGCTCATCTATAATATTCATTTGAATATTTTATGTATTTATACAAAATATATGCAATACATTATGAAAGTTATCAGTATATTTTAAAATATTGTAATACTTTTAAATAGATAGATTTTTTTTAAATTCAAAGATAGATAGCTATAAGCATATTACGTTTTATGCTCATCCTCATTTGCATATGTTATTACTTATTTCGTATAATAAATTTTATTTATTATTATGACGTACATTACAACTATCTATTAAATAGATTTTATAACAAATTAATTGATCCATATTTAATTATTTATGAAATGCAGGTTCACCTAAAAACCACAAATACATCCAATCCACCACAATAAATAGTGTGAGGTGGCTTGGTGTATTTTTTATATTAGGCTATAACATTTTTCTAGACAATCCGATCCCCTATGAGTTTGGTTATTCTTTCGAATGTGTTTGAAATGGTATAACATAAGTAATTAATAGTTATAGTGAATAATAACCCTAATGTTTTTAATGACAGATAAGAAACTGGAAAATGTATATAACAACGAAATATTAATTAAAATATACAAATCGTAATTTATAAACTATAACAATAGAATTTATATTTATTTTATTTGATACTTCAAAATTGTAAAATTTGAAGAGGTTAAATCATTAAACGTTTTCGTTTTAATATTATAAATAATAAATACTAACAAATAATGTATATATCAAACATGTAATGGATTGTATGTTAGTTATTTTTTGTCCGAAAATTAAAATGACAAATTTGATTTCACGGATTTGTGATAAAATGTAATAACATTTTTTATTATATAATGATACTAAAAAAATGGAAATGATCATACTATTAATAATAATATACCTATACTTATCATACTTATATATAGTTATATACCACTATTAATTATGTAGTAATTGTATTATTAAAACCTTCAGGTTTTAGCATTAGTTTCTTTTGAAAAATGAATCTATTCGCTATTAATTTCATATCAATTTGTTTTTGATATTTACAAAAATTAGTTTACTTGTGTTGTAAAGTATTCATTTATAACATGCAATATTCTTCAGTCTTTAGATGATTGTCCTGAACAAATCTATAAAATGTTCTACATGTTCCACTTTGTCCTTTTATGTCACCCGTATTGCACTGTTCTACTTTAGAAAAGCATTTGCTTTGTTACGATGATGTTATTGTTACTTGAGTATAACATAATGTATGTGTTAGCTATAATAACACAAAGGAAGCAATACTCAGTAGAAACCGGTTACTGATGGAAACTTTCATGTTAGGCTAGATATTTGGGTAATTATATAAGCTTATTTTATAAATAAATATGATATGATTGAATGATCTGTCAAATATCGTAAACAAAATCAATACCTTCAATGATGAATCCCCGATATTTTAACAAAAAAAATTAATTTAACCATATTAAAAATGTTTTTCCATAATACATTTCACATTTATATCAAGATTATTATATTTTTAATAATATTGAATTAAGGACTGTCAAATGAATCAAAAGTGGCGGAAGTCCTACAAAATTGTGGTGGACTCAATTTCAGGATGAATGTCGTTGTTACACACCATTAATTAGTATATTACGAAAACACATTATTAATAATATATATGTAAGCACTACATAACCAGGACACTGAATCATGTCTAACCAGGACATTGAATCATGTATAACCAGGATATTGAATCATGTCTAACCAGAACATTGAATCATGTCTAACCAGGACATTGAATCATGTCTAACCAGGACATTGAATCATGTCTAACCAGGACATTGAA
>JAUZND010006123.1:0-10897 GCA_034780555.1 Coelogynopora nodosa | reverse complement strand
TAAATAAAAAGTAAATAGTTTAGAAATAAATGTTTTTTATTATGTCAATGGCAACACTAAAATAGTGGCTATTATGAGATACAAATTATGTTACTAAAAGTTCAATATTAGAGATAAACACTTGAAATTTACGGACAAACTGCATGCCTAAATATATAACCCAAATATACCATTTCTGAGCACATATCTAAGTTGTATGTCAATGAAATTTAATGGCAACACTTAAAATAAAAGTTTGTGTCAAATTTGAAGAAGTGGCCATTTATATAATTATACTTACTAAGTGCTCATTGATTGAAAATGCTAATTTTGTACCAATTATTCGATTGGATTAATTAAATACATGTTTTTATTTATGGTTTTTAAAATGATACAGTAGATGATATACCCGGAGAACTTGAAATGGTGTAGGCCTATATATATATAGGTCTAGTCTATATATAAGTTAACAATTATTAGATCTATAGGGAGCACGATTTTATCATATATGATATCTATATGTAATAATAATTAATTAGTTTAGAATTTTCACGGAGGATATTTTTATGATAAATAACAAAACTGTAGTTAATAAAAACAATGAAGTATGTAATATAAAATTTTCGTTATTTACCCCGGGACCTTTTTTAAATATATAATAAGAATTATTACAAACTTTATTAAATGCATGTTATAGTGCTTAAAAATATACAGGAGGAAATTTTTAAGATGGATAACTATGTTATAATTAATACAAAATACAAATTATATCAAATGGAAACTTCATATTTTATCCGGAGAACATTTTGTTGATGTACATAAGACATTAAGAACATTTATTAGATATATATAGAAAGCCAGATTTTATGAAATTGAATGTTTTGTATTGTTTTGTAGGATTTTATGATGGATCAATATATTGTAATTAACAAAAAAAGAAATTACTTTAAATGCAATATTTGAAATATACCTGGAGTAGAATTATATGATGGATCAGAATACTATGGTTAACATAGAGACTTTATATAGATTATAGATTATAGATTTAGATTATAGATTTATATTTTATTTTTTATAAATTATATATTTTTATATAAATTTTACAATTTTTTATAAATAGATTTATACTTTAGATCGATATAGATTATATAGATTATATAGATCTGATTATATAGATTATATAGATCTGATTATATAGATTATATAGATCTGATTATATAGATTATATAGACTAATATAGATTTTATCAATAACAATATTATGAAAGTTCACGGACTTAGTATTGTGTATAAACACAGTAGCATAGTTAATTTAGAGATAAATATATATATAATGGAATCTTTACAAATTTTTCGGAAGACATTTATATGATCTATATAATACATATTATAAGATATAGGCTATAATATGGAGAACAAATTAATAAATGCAGTGTGGCAAATATACTTTTTGTTTTGTTTTGCTTGGCTTATTTATTTAATTTAAATCGACTTACTATAATTTGATTGGAGTAAATGATTAATAAATTATTCGCATTTGCTACATATTTTAGGATTTAATCGTTGAAGGAATGAACAAGATATTAAACCCATAATAATTCGCAAAATAATAGTTTGTAAAGAGTAGTCAGATTTGGAGATTTAAAAGGTTCAATATAAGCAATAAAATATGACTATAATCAATAATCTCTCTTGTTAAATTTCAGCAATTAGCGAGTCTCATATTACATTTATTAAAACGTTACGAAGTTTAATTTAAAAATATTCTTTCAAAATGAAATATCTAATTGAATGCAGGCGCGGATCCAGGGCCGCCCCCATGAATGGCGCAAAAGAGTATCTAAAACAATAACAAGTGTGTACCTACATGTCATCTAAATATACGTGTAAATTCACAAAATTCAACTTAATATCCTTCTACTCTATAAAAGTGCCTCAGAGCTATAATTTCCTGCTCCCACCCTGATAATATTGTTTTTTTGTTTTATATAGTAGTTTCGAGATAAGTATAAAAAATTCCCCTAATATAAATTTTAATAGGATATTTCTCTTATAATTTTCTGCATCAACGGTTCAATTTAGTTATATTTACTTCTAACTCGGGCTTATTTTTTATTTATATAGACATCAATAGAAAGAACATCCTACACGTTTAATAACAGTGTTATCTAATACTAATATTCATTTAATAATAATTTATTATAATAATTCTAATAATCGCATAGCCGGGTTTAAAGGGTTAATGTGTACTATTAATTTATACATTTATTTTCTCTAAAAATGATACCTATACCTATTTATTTATTCTGGCAACATGTCCAATAATATATATTATGCTTTGCACCCTTGGCATTTCAAAGTATTATGTCTTATTTTAGTATGTATCATAATTTTTGTAAATTTGCGACTATTTATAAAGAACTGCTTATATTTACAAATGGTAAACAAATGCCTTTTGTTAATACATTACCTTCAGTGAGAAAATCACAATTTATCCAGAAAACTATCACCATTATTTGTGGTAATTTGAACCATTCCACTTCACTCACCATGATGCTTTTATTTATTTTAACAATCATTTTGTTATTATGTACGTATGGCTGCTTATGCTATCAATGCAAGACATACTTGTTTGCGAGATGAGATTATTCAATTTACTCACTAGCAGATAGACGGCGACGATAGCGCGCGCAACGAAGATCAATATCGAAGCGCTGACTGTCGCTTGACTGTTCTTGGCATTATTGATTTTTGTAGAAGTAGCACAACAACAACCCTCAATAGGACAGAGCTTAATTATATTAAACACTGTTTGTAACGTTCGTCTACTACACTAGATTACATACATTCTTGTGCTGCATCTTTGCTATTTAAGGTGTTGTGTTCTAATTACATAATGCTGGTACTAACACAATAGGTATTGGATTGACGACAAATTTACTTTCGTATTAACCATTGTCTTCTTCACTGTATACGCCTATACCAGTTGTTTTTCACCCCACCTAATTTGACTAATGCGTTGAGTTGACGTGTTTTACCAGAGTCAGAGTCTACCGGGTTGAATCTTCTATTTACACTTGGTATCAACATTTAACGTTTACGGCAGATTTTACAAACAATTATGAGGAAGATATCTCTATGGAGCATTTCAAATTTGTTCTTAATCCTGTTTTCGTCCTTTCCGGGGCATGAAGCGAAAACACTCTGGGAAATGATTATTGCTGAGCCAAATACAATCAGAGTAAGATTAAGTATACCCTACTATACAGTATTAGATTAAAACATTTATTGTATTAATTTAATTTGCCCTATTACATTCCCTAGTTCTATTTAAGAATAATTTATTTTATATTTAATAATTCTTTTTGTTATTATTTAAGTATATTCTTATATTGTTCATTTATCGTTACATTATCTTTTTTTAACTTATTTGTTGAAGGAATTTTTTATGCTGTGATAAACATTTCTATTTCTTCCTCGTTGTATTTATATATATATATATATACATTATACAACTAATAATAATAACATGCCTTATTGGCAAAAATGTTACACGTACTTATACAGCAGCAAAATAATAATTGCCCAAGACAGTAATTTTATCATTCATTTTATCCAAAAAAACATCTTGTTATCAGAGTTTTAAAATAAAAATAAATTTACTCAATTGTAAATTAAGTAATATAGTGTTTGATCCATTAATTTCAACCATATGCTGGTTGTAGAGTTAACAATAATACCGTTAAGGGTTATTCGGTAATTTTTTATTATATACATATGATCCGTAACAGAATATTGATTCGTACTTATACTTTTATTTACTTTTTTTGTGCGAAATTGTTCAGGCTTTTTAATAATTTCTTTTTTATAAATCGACAAAAATTAATTTTCAAATTTTCTTCAGTTTCAATGGCTTATAAACGAGACCAAAACTGAAGCAACGTACAAGAGCGTGAATAAGTGTGAACTGTTTGCCTGCTTAACTGCATTTGTGCCAAATGACGCTGCTTTCCAAACAGCCTTCCCCAAGAAAGAAGAGCAAAGTTATTCGGCTGCTGACCAGAAAAATCTGTTAAAACATCATGAGTTCAGCTGTGAGTAAAGCAATAACATGAGGTCTTGCTTATTGTATAAAAACAAACGTTGACAACAATTTTATCGTGTAATTATTTGATATATTTATCCTAATCGGAACTACCGGGTAATTGGAACACAACTCAATTCACCGTTTTGTAGCCCTTTGCTACATTAAAAATAATTTCGTGTAATCGGAACACCGGCTAATGTGAATTATAAACCGAATTCGTAGAACGATCCCTATACCTACAATGTGACTTTCTATTGGCTAATCGGAACATATATGTCGGTGTTTTATAATTAAGGGATTATGTTTATAGTTATATATATATTTTTATTAATATTATATTATTATTAAATTGTTTAAAGTTCTAAAAAAGTTCTAACTTTTTCTGAAAAAAGTTAATTTTTTCAATTATTTTTTCGTTTGAAGACTAAACCAATCATAGTTTTAACTTACTAAATATCGCTTTTCGTGGCTAACTGGAACAAGATATTTGCTTACGATTTGTTCCGATTAGCCGGAATAAGCTATATATTCATAGGTCCGCAAGCCTGGGATTTTTGAGAGGGTTGAGGGGAGATGGGTAGAGTGTAAAGTGATACATTTTTGTTTAATTACTTATACATCTGTTGTATATTAACAGTGTTGAGTATATTATGAATACTATAGATAAAGGAATATGTTTAACATTATTTTAATTTTATACACATTCCTTAATATTTTGAACAATTCATTATATTGGTCATGTTATTTAAAGAAAAGCCATTTTCTGTGTTTGAAAATAAATTCCGGAAATGTGAGAAATCACGCTATTTATTTGAAAATATAGGATTTTTTAAGTTTTAATTATTGTTGTTTTCTAAATGTGTTATTTACACAGATACAGGTTTATATCCGAGGCTTTTTTAAACAGATGATTATTTTTTCAAGTGATTAAGAATATTTTTTGTGTATTATATTTTTAAATTAGTAAATAAACAATATATAGTATCTACTGCTAAGTGTTGTATCCTGTTTATTTTACTAGTATGTGCCTATTTCAATCAGTTGTATGCCCGATTTTTACTTGTAAAATATGTTTTAATTTGGAATGGCGATACCATATATCATAACTGTATTAGTATTACTATTGCTAATTTTGTATATATTGCATTATAACTTAGAATAATTTATGTCATTATAACGATTTCGTAATTATATATAGAATAAACTTTACTTACTGAAATCTCAATCCGATCTGTAGAAATATTTTATACGATACCAATTTAATTAATATCTAGTGAAAGTTAAAGTTGTATGTGCGCAACTAATTATTTTTCACTGTGGCGCCATCCCGCACATCTTATGGGATGTTTGGGGCTTTGTATCGCTGTAATGCACTTTTAATAATATATTTAGAGGTTTATTTATAATATATATATCATGACCTCATAAGAAATTGAAAGAATTTATTAAAATGTAACAAAAAATAGACATAGTAATACATATGATACTAACACGAAAATATATAATAGTTAGTAACTGAGCTGCTGTACAAAACGATACTAGTCTCGAGTAACAAAGCTGGATATAGTCCAATGCAGCGAAGCTTCTGATTGATTTAGCCAATTTCCAGTCGTTTTGTCGAAATTTTGACAAAATGGTATCTTTATAAAAACTTTTATCTACATAGTATATATATATTTAGAATTTTATTATGACGCATGTTTAGTGTTGGTGAAATGTCTCCATAATCTTTACACCGTTTTACGTGTAATTTAGATTCTCCATTTAATATTTATGGCATTTATGATTTTTGAATGACTCGTCACTCTTAAAAATTATATATTTGTTTGTTAGTGTTATAAATATTTAAATTATAATCTGTTTAATTTAATTTTTATTGAAATGAATTCACAAAATGAGTGTTTTATTAGTTACCCCTCAAATAAATTTCAAAAACAATTAATATAGAATAACATGTTTTTAACATTTAATGATTTTAATTAAAGAATTACAACGGTGAAATGTGTTTATAATGTACTGTGATTTAGATAAGTGTAATAATGTGAAATTTAATATAAATTTTATAATTATTCTGAAAATATCGTGTTTAATATTAAATTTAAAACATAAATCATATTTTGATCCTATGAACATTATAAAGATGGTTAGTATTGCAGAATATTGTCTTCATTATTCATACTAAATATGTCAAATATATATATACAATATATACATATTCATTAAAATTACAGGGTAATTGATTTAACGCTTTTTGAATTACTCAAAAATGAAAAAGCTAGAATCTTTTTTTCTCCAATCCCTACTGGGCTTTCTACTCTAAAAATATTGTAACGTATAATAAACAGTATACCTTTTGCTTTAAACGTACAACCATGTTGTAAATCACGAGGCAAAATATTAAATTAAGAGTTATATAGAAATGTAACCTATGTCCACCTAAACCTAAACATGACTGTTTCACTCTTATTTTAATATAGATACGTAATAAAAGAAGTACAAACTAAGTCTTGATATTGTTGTGATTACCAGATTCTTATTGTTTCTATAATATGTTTTTTGTATACTTTTCTTGTAGTCGTAAAAAGTGACGGCACTGCAATAATTGGTCTAACAACTGTTTGGTCACAACTTGATGACACACAAAATTTAAACAGACCTAATGAGGTTACAACTTTGAAAGCATTGAAGGATGACGCTGGGGCTGTTAACTATTTGGCTGTTTTAACGGTATGCACGTTATATAACGGTATGCTCATAATATATAAAGGCATGTCGAGGAAAATGTTTACTATAAATTCCAAATCATATTCTGTTCAATTTCAGTTGTTTTGCGAATTCAGGATGTATGATTTTATTTCACCTTATAGATTTGAATAACAAAGTTAATTACATTCCAAAAATATTTATTTGAGTTTTCACGTCTACTGGTACATGTTATGCCTGCCCGCAAATAAAATACACTGTTTCAATACAGATTATTTATGATATTTAAAGTTTTATAAAGTGAGAAAGCTTCTACTCCAGATAAATTCATCTTCTGAGACATTAAAATGGAACTATAGTTTTGGGATATTTTAATCGCGAATATATCGAAATAATAAGATATTTCCTTCAATTGTTTTCTATAGTCATATTTTATGTTAGACACAGGTTATTACATCTCATCAGTACTGAGTTGGAATCGAACATGCAACCTAGGGATTGGTAACCAAACCCACTAACAACTAGGCCACATTTACGCCTATCAACTTTTCCAGGATAATATTGAAGTTAATGAAAAATATTAATATTTATTAATTGTATTACTATGCCAACATGTATATATTTTATTCATAATCCTAGCATGAGCAACATGTATTGTGTTTTTAAATATACTTAAATTAAATAATAGACAAGTAATAATATTTATCATATATATATATATATATTAATAAATAATAGTTAGCAAAAAAATAATACATTTTTTGACGGACAATGTATTATGATCAAAAAGTTGCCTCGTGTTGGTGTTTATTGTTTTTTATCTTAAATAATTTTAATTATTTTATTGAATTATAGCGTTCATATTTTATTATCAATAACCTTTTAAACAAATATTATATACATATAAATATACGTTTTATGTGCATGATTATTAAAAAAACTGAAATATAAAAAACCCATTTTAACTATTAAATCTTTATAAAATAGATATATAAAGTTTAAATATAAACAAATCTATATATAAAAATTATACTATAGTTTATGTTATTGTATTGCCCTGCTTTTTTTACTCAGTGGATAACATATTTTTTTATCTAACTAAAGAAATTAATAAACAGAATTTCAATATATTTTAACGTATTTAAGGCTTATACGACCAAACGCGACGCGACGCGACGAAACATGATGGATCGCCTCGCGGCTATTTTTTTAGTTTTCACTTAGCGCGACACGAAGAAATGCCATATGCTATTATAGCTCTATAGAGATATGTCTATCTACATAAACAGACCACGTACTGTATCTGTTTAACTACTTCAGCCCGGGGTCACGTATAGATTGGGGAGATAAGTATGCAGGTAGCTATTGTTTGTTCACGACTAATGCATACAGTCTGTGTTACTGAAGTGCCCTCTCTTACTCTTCCCAGTATGGGCAGGAACGTGTGTGTATCAATGATGTCTCATTAGTTATTTGAGTGTTTGTATTGAAATATTAATTTCGTCGCGCGGCGTCACGGAAAAAGGAAATAGGCTTATTGAATTAAATATAATTAACTTTTTGCGACACGTCGCGTCGCACTTGGTGGGCAGAGGCCTTAAGGGTAATGGCTGAAAATAGTATCAATTATTATTGCTGTTTTAAAGAAGCTAATGTTTTTAAAGTAAAAATTATACTAACGTGTTAAATATGATCCAAACTTTATAGTTTTAGAAGTAATTAATAAACTGAACCTATACATTTAAACAATTTAAAATAATACTCAAGTAGCATATATATACTAACTATATAAGTATTATAATAATATAAATATACAGTTATCGTAGTCTGGAATCATATGCAAAAAGAATCTTGTTAATTGGTTGCATATATCAAAAGTTATAGGCTCATATGTGTCAATTTCCCACCCCCTCTCTATGTCTTTTTAAGAGTATAAAACCATTTGGCTACGGGTTTTGTTTACCAGCCTAGGGTTAAAATTCTAGACGATTAATCATAAATAAAAATTTTAATAATTTTTTTGAATGTGCAACAGTTATATTATATGCCTTAAGCAATAATATGAAAAATTTCACATATTAAAAACTTTTTTTCATAGGTTTCCTAAACTGGAGATTATGATGTAATCAGATAATAAAAATGATTAATTGTTTACAAGGTATTAAATTGAATTCTAAATTTCAGAATATACATAATATACTAGTAAAATACCCTTCCTCCCCCTCCCTCCACGGAGCAAACCCTATAACAAAGTTTGTCCATCGATGAAGGGTTAAATAATGTTTTGTTTTACAGTTAGATATCCATGACTGGTACTTATACCAATACTTATCAACTGGAACTGAATGAACTGCTTGAATCATCTCGGCCTATACTGCATACTTGGTGCAGTTTTGTGCGCCATCATTTTAAAACGCACTCTCTAAAATTTAACAGAAATAAATGTGATGTTGATCTCTTTTCTAATTTTTTCAGACATAATTATAGTATCAAGCCACTTTCTGTGTTCGCTCATAATGTAGTTATAAATTTCGTTTGCTGTAACTTATTATCAGATCTTAAAATTATGCTTTATAAAAAAGTTAAACATTTTTTAAAAATTAAAAAGTTTTTAAAATTTTAATGCTATAACATTTTTTAATGGCTTCCAATAGGAATTCTGTAGAGTATTATATACATATAATTTCTGATTTGTTGTAATGTTTTTTTATGATGATACATTTTATTCGTATGCTTTTGTTATTCTCAGTTCAACTATTTAAATCAAGCCAAACTGATCTCTCCAAACAAGGATAATGAAGCTGGAGTTTTTCATATTGTGGATAAAGTTTTATATTCCGATAAATCGGTTAATCCCGGTGATAAATTATTGGAGTTTTTGAGTCCAAAAACAAGACCATCATTATCGTAAGTACAAGTTTTTCTCCTACCGTACGTATATGGTGTAAAAAATAAAACAATTGTACCGTTTAGTCTTGGTTTTTTTGTAAACATATACAGGGTTAAATGCCGTTATTTGAGTGTTTTATCAGAATTAAATACGCAAAATATAATTTGAACGTGTTGCATGTGACACAGTCCATCTTCATGAGAAAAAGGAATCAGTTTATTGAAATACATTACAATAATATTATGGTAATGAACAATTAATTTAATTAGTTTTACTAAATTGAATCATTATTAAATTAATTAATAATTAACTAATATTAATTAACTAAATAAATAAAAATTAAACACATTGTTCATCACCGTAATATTTTTCTATAACTAATTCATTAACTGATTCGTTTTCCTTCTGACGATGGGTTGTGTAACCCATTTTAATTTACTGTTTCGTTTTCCTCCCTAAGATATATTATAATAATATAATCATTATAAATATACAAAACTAATTGAGGTTTTAGCAGTTATATTTGTTTGCTATATATTATGTAAAAAGGTTAAGTGTTATTTATTATGTTACACACACCTATATATATATACATACATATATACATACAATATATATATATATATATTACCTAAAAGAAGAGAACTAAACGGGAAAAATGATTAGATATAATAATAATATAATTTAGGCTATATTTCAACAATTGACATAAGTACGCAATAGTTTACAAATGATGAATGAAGGATATATTTTATAAAATTATAGACTGAAAACATTTCATATGATACATGACAAAAGTCTTTACATATCAATATGTATGTAGCATTCTTACGACGAAAAAACGCTTCTTGTTCTCCGATAGAACTAGTCTGCTGTAATTGTGGTTTATTTGTCTTAGATTATGCTCATTGTTTACAGTTGTTTGTAGAAGACGGTGTAGTGTGGGCTTCTTATTAGAGATAATCATTAAAAAAATTGTTCTGCCTTTTCCACAAGTGCTTCAAATTCCAGACTCTTGTTACATTAGCCAAAAATTTTATACTTCTTCTTGTGAATTGAATCAGCCCTTTTTGTCATCTCATGAAGACAAAGCCCCACCAGCTTTGGCTTGCTTATAAAGGCCTGTGCCCACCAAGCGCGACGGAAAGCGACGCGACGTAAAGCGACGCAGAAATCTTTTTAGAAATTTTGATATAAAAAGAGGAAACCTACAAAATATAAACATTTTTATTAACTATG
>JAUZND010006121.1:0-31401 GCA_034780555.1 Coelogynopora nodosa | reverse complement strand
GAGAGGGAAGGCATCGAAGAAGTTGCCGATATCTGCGGAAGAATGTTGAAGTGGTTCAAGAAGAAGGCTATCCCCCCCGAGTTGAGCAGTATAGGGTTCACATGTTTCGCCAAGGATTCGCCAAGTTTCGTCAAGGTCGCTGGTCGGGCCGCCCTACCACTTAACACGCAACCGGCAGTTTCTCCGTTGATTCCACCCTATTATGAAGACGCACCAGGCACCAGCATCATCAGCTGAACCTTGGAATTTCAAAGATTTTATTTTGACAGACAATTCAGGAACAATTGCCTCTTCCATTTCCTATTATTGTCCCGAGGCCGCTCCCACAGCCATCATCGACACCAGCGCTACGATATACAATTACAATTCGATTTACGATAGAATATACGATTTAGGCGCAACGAGAAAGCCGACAGGATAGCCAATGAAGCGAGCGAACTCCCCCAGGACAATGTCAGATGGCTCTTCGACATGGCGAAAGCAAAGATCAAGAGCGCAGGGAAGAGGAAAATTTTCAACCACGACAGATGCAAGGCAACATATGCGCGGGGAGGAGTGAAGAAAGGAAAAGACGAAGAGGAAAGAACACCCCTCTGTAGATTCAGTATGGTACACAGCATGGAACTCAGAGGTTACCAGAAGAGGGTTGGGAAAGTGACCGACGGCAAATGTAAAATTTGCGGGGAAAAAGACGACACAACAGAGCACATCGTGTTGAAATGCCTGGGTACTCGAAATATCAAGGAGAGGGAAGGCATCGAAGAAGTTGCCGATATCTGCGGAAGAATGTTGAAGTGGTTCAAGAAGAAGGCTATCCCCCCGAGTTGAGCAGTATAGGGTTCACATGGCCACAACTTACCGTGACAGACAGGAATCATAAGGGGAACTTTTTGTAATCATTTAAGGAATTATAGGAATGATTTAATGCATTTTAGGAACTTTTAGGCACACGTCTTCATGAGCAGGAAGTTGGGAGGGCAGGGTGGGTGATCTGGATAAGAACCTCCCCTACTACTTTTATATGTCGTTTTCTGTTTTTGCATGGTTTGTACGATATTCTATCTACATGTCTTTTGACATGTTTTTCGCATGTTGTTTTGTATCCAGAGTTGAGTTATAACTCCTCTACTAACAATTAATATGTTAATATACAAATTAATTTGTAAATTGGTTCCATTTGTAAATTATAAAAAAATTACAAATTGAAATTAATAGATTTACATATTTTTTAAAATAAATTTACTGTTTAATTTGTAAATTGATAGTATTTACAAATTAAATTTGTAATTATAAAAAAATTACAAATTTAAATTGATAGATTTACAAAAAAATTGTAAATTTATCATAGTTTTATTTACAGTGTACGTATAATTTGTGTAAAAAATAAATTTTAATAATTTGCGAGGCTTGCTCATTAAATCAGACTGTACTGCTTCCATTAATTTTCATAAACTTCCATAAAACGTTTTGATTAATTTTGATAAATTAATTATCTTTAATACTATACGTTTTTAAATTTTTATTACAACGATAATTAGTATATAATATATTTAATATAAATCATTTTTATCATTTCCTTTCATTTTTCAATTTATTTGCAGAAAGTATTTTTTCCGATTTTACGTTATTAATCAGTTTATCTAAATATAATTTATATGAATTTCTTACAATAATAATATAGCAATTACAAAAATGAACACTAGTAACATAACTATATACAGACAAAAAATTATATAGAAAAGTACTTTTATTTATAAATATAAAATAAATTAATATTTTGAGAAAATAAAAATTGTGTAGTCTAAAAAATGGAATGCGACTGACTTCTCAAAGTAAACACGGGATCTATGTATATAACACAACTTCATATTATAAATCCACTCAGAGACATTTCTTTTTATATTATCAATCAATAAATTTTTAGTATTTTTCGATTTTATGGCAACAATTATATTTATTACAATTATCAATCTATATTTATAGTTTTAATTAATTCTATTAGGTGCCATTGCCCATGAAATAACAATTATGTTTAAATATCTTTCTATGATGTTCCATTCTATAAAAAGCCAATTCTATTTAATAAAAATTCTTCATATTAAATCAATTATTTAAAATTTCGCTCTATGAAACATCAATTCTTGAACAAGCTGTTTCCTTAAAAAGCCTTTCTTAGGCTAGGTAGATTGTATTATGATACGTTAATGGCACTATTTCATAAAAACAGCAACTACCCAGTTTTGTGAATTATTAAAATAACCTTTTTTAACAAAAAAAACATTAGTAAGGAAAGAAATACTTTAATACGGCATAAAATTAATAACAAACAATTCAAAAGTTTCATAAATCATAATATAAAATTTTTTAATAAATATAAAATACACTATTTTACATATATATAATTCACTACTACTTATCAAGTGGCATAACACAAATGTTCTTAAATAGTTGCATATCACATAAATAGTAATTGAAGCAACATGTCTACAAATCATAATAGCGCGCGTAATCTAAAAATGATCATACAATCAATGTAAAATTCTGTTAATAAACAGAAATGCACATAACAGTTTTTGTCCTGACGCAAGGGGTTTAATGAATAATTTTTTAGCACAACTAAAAACAACTGAATCTTCAAACTTACAACAACATCATTTAAATCAATTATTACGAGTAATTGGAAGAGTTTGCCCGTTAAATTGGAGTCAACCTAAAACGCATTATGATTAACTACCTATATACAACTGATGAATGCAGGCAAGATCGTCAAACAACAGGGCCAGAACATAGTATGCAAAAATATAGAGAACTGGTGGAGAGAAGAGGGCCAGGGTCACGATGCCTTCTTCGCTCTTGGCTTGCGACGATTCGGTTTCTTCTCTTTCTTCTCCTTGGTTGTCTCACGCATTGTAAATGTAATACACTGCATTAGAACAAGAAACATAACAGAAGTGGGGATTGGCAAATAAATAAAAATCGGGACAGTAAAAATTATTAGAACAATCTTCCCATCGGCTTGTGGAGCGAGCCAAAATTGTTGGGTAGTGGGGGTCTGAGGGTGAGAATACACTCAGAAGGGTCAGAGAGTATGGAGGAATAGACACCGAAATTGTTCCTAAACTTAACAACAAATAAGAGCCGAGACATCTATAGTCATGGAAATAAATGTTTAAAAAAATAAGCAATAATATTTAAAATCGAACAACTACTGTAAAAAATACTTGGTCAAGGGGGGACCCTTAAAAATGCAACTGAAAGTATAATCTTAAATTTTCCTTGCAACCAATTAGAAAATTCCATCACTTTTTCGCTGACTGTTACTAACATTGTGTGTTCCACCAATTCCTCCTTACCTGGGTACCATGTTTTCAAACATTTTGGAATTTTCCTAAATCGTATCTCGATAAAAATTAGGACATTCGGGACGTCACGATTAAATTAAGACGAGTGGCAACCCTGTGAGTGCAATACACAGCAAATGACTAATTTCGTAATAGGCTATCTATCAAGTTCGAAATAGTCAACGACAAAATAGCAAGGCCAATAGCAAGACTTTTCAAATGAAATATTCAATTAATTATTTAATTATATAGGCATATTATTAACCAAATTTAGCCATCTGCTTATTTTTGTCTATATATAAATAATTATCTTCTACTTATTAAGTTATTTAAATGTGTAACTGTAGTATTTGAAATTTTTTCGCCATTCTAAATTAATTTAAACTTCATTTCAAATTAGAAAAAAAGCCACAATAAATAAAACCTTTCAAATATACTACTGAAGCATATTCATCGTCAGAGAGATCTGCACAGCGCTGTTTCGTCTTTATTAGGACTCTCATCAGCAACCCCACACCAACGAAATAGGCCTGAATTCAGGAGTACTTTAGAAGGCCCGCAAGGTACTTCATATAAGAGCCGATTTACATAAAACTAGTTATCTTTCGTTGGTGTGTGGTATATGGTCTGCTAATGAGTCCTAATAAGGACAAAACAACGCTGTCCAGATCTCCCTGTGGATAAATATGCTTCAGTAGTATATTATTTGAAAGGTTTTATTTATAGTGACTTTTTCTTTTCTAACACTTAAGTAGATATTGTATTTTTTTAAATAATTTATTACAAATGGGTGAGCACAATTGAAGCGCAGAAGAGGCCTCTATAATCACCTGTTCATCCAGAAAATCCATTAATTTCTTGACACCAATTTTGATTCCAGACAACTTGACCTGCGTATGCAGTATACCAAGTTCGAGTGGCTGAAAGAAAATCACAAAGTCGTTGAAGACCAACAAGATTGAAAAGCAACAGAATGTTATTGGTAACTATGTTAACACAATTTCTGTAATGTTGTATCACTTATATCTATTTTATAATATTGCCAGATGTATGTATAGAGTATTAATATAATTTTGATTGATTATAATATAAATACTGCATATATTTTTTATTTCAATGTAAATGTAAGTGTAAAACTATCGTGATGAGTAAACAAAAAACGGTGAAAAATAGGGGAGCACTATACTCAAATAGTAATAAATGTATAATCGCATACAATATATAATTACACAATCGCTTATCAAGGGACAGATGTTTTAAGGCATAAGTATGCGTGATTATTTTGCCTCTTGCAGACATAAACAAGTTACCAATACCACCAATATTCAGTTTGTCATTTTTCGTGTAATTACTATAGATTTATTTAAACAGTAAAATGTTAATGATAGTTACTCATGAAATGTCATCGATTACTCAAAAGTTATAGTTATAACAAATTAAATAAAAATTGTCTTCCCAACCACTACACGTTATGTTTTTTATAAAATGTTTCCAAATTGCTTTTAATCTAGAGCCTACACTTAAAACGTATTTAAAAAGCATGTAAATCCATGAAAACTTTTACCGTATAAATATAATAAACTTATTTTAATAATTTTCAAAAACAGCGCATAGTTTCTCATAAACATATAAAATATTTGACATTTATCATAATGTAAATCATATGGACTATATCAAAATGTCACAAACAAACAAGTTTTTTAAATAAAATTGTTTGTATTCATCAATAATTTTATCACCAGATATCGTCGAAAGAAAATATTTATGAAAAACCTATATATTTTTTAATATGAACTGTTAAAACTCAAGATTTTGTGAGGTACTTTTTGAATTGCAATAGACTAAATGTGTGTAACACCCTGGCGATTCTACTGTTATTAAGACGAATTAGAAAAAATCACCAAATAAATATTCTTAAAAACTAAATATCTTCAAATGTGAAATAAGCTTTTAATTGCATTTAAAATTATTACTTCACAGTCAATATTAACACTGAAATATTTCTATGGTAAAATGTTAATAGTTCTTATTGTTCAAAATTAGGTTTTGTCACATATGTAAATAAGATAACAAATTTCGATATTTTGGTGGATAATTTCGAAAAGATTTAGCCCAAAAAACAATACAATAAATTATCAAAATGTACACTTAAGGGTACCTAAATGTAAGCTTAAATGTACTTAAGTGTATGCATATAGCAACTACAACAAACATTAATATAAACAATTTAATAGTTTAAACATACCCTTTTAATTTAACTTGGTGTTATAAATTAAAATTAAAAAATCATAAAATATTTAATAATAATTAATATTAATTATATTATAACACAATAATATTAATTATAACTAATTTAAAAATAAAACAACTAAAATAATTTTTGTTTATTAATTTTACAAAATAATTAACTAAAGATTTTTGCCTCGAATTGAATCATAACTTCTTGAATTCGCAAGTCTTGAATTGTCTATTCTTAAATGTTCAGCTTATGTCGTGATTTACCTTAACATTAATCATAATCCACAAGGACATAGTTACTGAATAAGGCAATACCTACCTCGTAGTTAAGAATCTTTGTCAGGAGTTGAGAATCGGATCTTACGAACTCGAGTAATTGCAACTTGTAATCCAACTAATAAAACAAAGCAACAATAAAGCAATCAAATCATTAATATACTTTAATACTTATTAATATAGTACAAAATATCATTTCAATTTAAAACCAAACTATTGTCACTAAAACAGTGACAATAGGAACACAAAATAAGAACGAAAAACAAAATATCAAATAAATTAATAGAAATAAAAATTATGCTGTCACGAAATCAAAGGAATAGTGTAAAAATAAGAGAATAATATATCAATTAGATAAAGAATACTTTTCTCATAGCAGGTAAAAATTAATCGTACAATTGATAAAAATAAACAGTTTCAAATTTAAAAGTATACATCGAAAACAAACTTATAACATAAACAATCAACAACGTTTCCATGATTATTTCTACTATAAAATGCCGGATAGGTTAGCAATTCCGACATTGTACGAAACTGCTATCGCCAAAATTAAGGTTAGTGATCTATAATAACATACCTTTGATTTGCTGACTTTATTCTGACTCTCCAGATCATCACCATCACCATCGTCGTCGTCAGGAACAAGCAGCGACTCCTCCAAAGCACCAACCCGATCCAACAGGTCGATACCGTCCTCCGAGTAAACCGACCCCTGGGAGCTGGCTGCCGACTGGTTGCTAGGTGACAGTGATCGACAGGTGTTGTTTTCAACCGGTGCAGCGGTTGTCAGCAGATTGACTCCGGTGTCGCTGTCGGTCTCGTCTGATGTGGCGGTGGTGATTGGGGTTGGGGTGAGGAGGAACTATAGAAAGCTAGTCGGGTTTACAACTATAAGCTAAACGTCAGAAAATATGGATACACCCCAAAAATCTTCCGCCGATTTTCTCTGGTGGAATCACAGGATTTTTCATTGAAATGTTTCAAGGAGTGGCATCACAAAATCAAGGACACAATTAAAAAGCATATAATATTAGAATTCATAATATATTTCACATTTAAATTAGATTAAATTAAAATAAAAGTTAACCTAATCATATAGTACCGCTTTTAAAGATTGTAAACAGTTTCAAATGTCATGATATAAACAAAAGATTATGATTGATTTTTTAATAATATGTTAATTTAAAGGAGTTTTATTTGATTTTTAAAATGAATTTTTGAAAATATGGAGTTTCCAAGCTGATGATAATCAAATCTTTCATTACAGGAGTTTGTTTTCAAGGAAATATTTCGCATTGTAATACCAGGCATGTGATATAGAATGAATAGAAATTTTGAAAAATAATGGTTAATCCTATTAAAAACAACTATTAAAAGAACTCACAGCAATGCAGAATTCAGAAGTATTAATTTTAGCTATACAAACTGTAATAGGCCCCAGTATAGAATCTACACCAATAAACCAAAAATGAAATTGTGCAATATATCCAACAAATTCACTCAAAAAAACAAATTATGTAAATCAAAATAATTTTAATTCTTTATAAAGCATATTATACTCATGCAAATATGTATATAGAAAACTAAACTATTGAAATTATTCAACAATTATTTGCTTTGCTTTTTTGGCAACAGATGCAACAATATCATTCCATAATATTGTTTTAATGTCATCTGTAAGCGCAACTAGAATTCGACATATTAGCTGTGATTTTTTGACCAGCTCATAATGATGAGCTGGTTTTATTCATAAAAAGAAGTACTTTTGATGAGCTAGCAAAGGAAGCAAACATCTTTTTTAAATTCTATATTTTTTCCAAATTAAGTTATACGCCCAAATAAATGTACATAATATGTGATGACTTAGATTGACCTACCACCCTTTTTAATTTTTTATACCAGATTTTAACCAAGTAAATAAACAAAAATGTCAAAATATGTATAGATCATATCCAATGTTATTAAGGTCAACCAGTAGCAATAAATAAATAAATATATATCTTCTAATATCCCATTAATCAATGAGATTTCCGCGAATCCTCTTCTAATATTTACATGAAGCCACTTACTTACCTTATCAAACAACAGATTTACAGCTGTGTATCACCGTATTCTGTCATAGACCGTAATTAAATACATGTTTCATTGAGTGTTTATTTCCTAAATATTAAAAATGTAAAACTAACTATGTCGCCTAATTCAAAGGGTCATACCGTTTAATAAAATTCAAATGTGGATTTAATATATTGATATATATCAATTTCGATTGAGACAAGAACAATTTTTCAATGATTACTTTTCAAGTATAGGATACGTAGCTATAGACCCCTCATGAATTGAGAAAACTATTCATTTGGATTGTAATTAATAATTTGCTTCACTCACATTTATGAGTTTGCCTATAGATCTCTTTGAGAAGAGTGACAGCTTTTTTTCTTGGCAGCGGTCGAACACCAAACTTCGACAGCGCCTTCTGTGTGGGGATGAAAAAAAAGTAGCAATTGTTAACAAAAAAATAAAATTGACGATTCGGTTATTGATTTTATTGTTCCATATTTAGAAAAACACATTAATTAGCATAATTTGTTAAGCAAAATTAAATTCCTTGACATCCCTAGGTTTCATAAAGTATGTATTCGGAAATATTTGTTTGGGTGAGTATCATGTATAACTTGGTACATAACGAAATCACTGTAAACCTTCCCAATCGATCAATTGTTTTTTTATTGTACATCATATCATAATATGGCAACTCATAATAACCATTCAGTCATTTTCATATCATATTTATCAGAAATTTTAAAAAATTATACTATTATAATAATATGTTTGTAATTTGTTCAAATGATTTATTTTTAATATTATATAATGCAGATTAATATATTCAATAGCCATTGATATTTGTAGATTTAAAGTGTATTACTATCTTAATGTTTAACCTTATAAAAAATAAGACACTTAAACATAAGGTTTATTAATAATTATTATAAAATTAATAAAATTATATGTATCATTCTGATAGAATCATGTAAAATGCTTACGGAAAATAACACTGACAAAAATTCTTACTAAAGAAGGAATGGAATAATAATTGTGTATAGACATATAGCATTTCGTTACACTGTAAAAAGTGTTCCCCAGTATTATTTCAATGACAATTTAACATATTTATGAAATGCATGACTTTGTTACACTTCTCTGACAACACTTATTTCCTGATACTATCATTTTGATTAAATCAAAAAGAAAAGGTCAAAGAAATAATTTACTTAACAGGTGTGTTTCTTTTAAATGTTGCCATATTTGAAACATTTAAATTCTTTAAATATGTTATATCCCGCGTAATAACATGATTTTATAAACTCTCGATGTACCATAAATCACAAATGAGATCATACGAAACAATATTCAAATTTAAAGAAAACTCTTGGTCACTTTTATTAAATTGCTTTTTATTAATCAAAAACGACAGAAAAAAATAGCAATGCGATCACATGCTGTTTAAACATGATTATAAAATATAAGTGAATTTGTATTTTTTACATAAGTTAATAAGTTAAGCATATTAAAAGAAAGCTATGATTTATAAAACAGACTAATTGAATTAAAAACCTTACGTTTCAATGATAAAAAATTATCATTCGGAGTGATCATGAACAAACAGTGCGAGCAAATTAAATATCTGCAGGAATAAAGTTAGATTGTTTTAAAGTAGTAATTTAAAATTTGTAGGACATTGTTACTTAAATAAGCAAGTTTAACAAGTTTATATAACAAAGCAAGCTTTTTTCACCCTGAAAGTTAAAAAAAATTGTTTTAAAAAATAAAATAAAATTTAAGCAAATAGATATTAATCTAAAAACTACGTTTTAAAAATATCAATAGTTTTGTAAGCTCTTATAATATTAACATATATATATATATATATATATCAATAATTTGCTATTATGCATCTTAATTTATCATAACATATTATATAAAGTAACAATTAAAGAAATATACAGAATGTAATAAAACTTCAAAACCTTACTTTGAGCTGAGGTGTGACCATCGCTTCATACTTTGGTAGCGGTGTAAATGGCGAACACACCTCCGTCCTCTTCGGCGGAGTGGCAAGAACCGCAACAGGGGTCCTATACGTTGTCAGAACAGGCGGTGACTTCTTGGGGCGCTGTTCTTCCTGCACACTATCAACCGATAACGATCTCCTCAAAGACGGTGTAGTAGTACACTCCATCTCTTCCATCCAGGCAAGGTCTTCATATCGTAGAGAATCACCATTGTTGGAGAGTACAGTTCCATCTTTAGATAATTCAGTACTGATGTCCTTTGATGCCTTCACCACCAGAAGTGTCTGTTTCTTCAGTGACGATGTGGCACACTCCACCTCCTCCATCCAGGCAAGATCTTCATAGCGTAGAGAATCGTTAGCCCACTGACTGTTTGTTGATCTAGACACGGCATTAACCTTTGGATCATGGTTTGCAAGTCCCAAAGCGCTTATAGCGGTTGAATTGAATATTGGTTGACTGGAAGAACGTCCCAATTCATCAGGAGACCGAAACAATCTTTCACTCAACACATTTGAACAGCGGATTCGTTTGGCCAAAGGACTTGGCGACCTCCCAAAAATATCCGAATCACTACTACCTGAGGAATCATATGGAGAAAGAATCCGTTTTCCAATACTTTTTGGTGTTGTCTTAATAGAAGTAGCATTAAATTTATTTAGACCGATAGAATAACTTTTACTGTATTGCGATGTCTGGTGAGAATCTAACTTCAACGCATTGGTAGAACAGTCAATATCAACGAAGTCTTTAGGTAACGACGAAAGGTTGTTGTCAGTAGTAGATTGGTAGGAATCGTGATCGTGATCAATGATTATTACCTCGTTGGAGTCGATAGAATCAGCAACAGTTTCACTTCCTGGTGACGACTGTTTGTTAAGAGGAGGTTGGTGGGTATAACGATCATGAACAGAACTTATTACATCAGTGGAGTCACGATTATCAGTATTGATTACATTGTTAGGACCGTTATTAGTAGCGGGGTTACTTCGTGATGGCGACAGTTTATCTAAATCAGGTTGTTGGCAATTGTACACCTGATCAATTATGCTTACATCTTTATTGTCGCTATTAGCAGCAGTGTCACTTTGCGATGAAGAACGTTGTTTAACTGTTGATAGATCAGTGACAAGTGAATTTATTCCCCACCTGGAAAGATAACAATATTTTAATAATTAAAAATCGCAAAAAAAGGAATACAAATAACGGCTTAAATAAAATAAATAGCATACTTAAACAACTTATGAACAATTAATTTTCAAATATATATATTTATAATAAAAATAATTTTTAATCTACACAATAATTAAAAACAATTTTAAAATAAATCTCGTGTAATACTTAAAAACATAAAAACACTCTATAACTGATCTTTAAAAAAAATAAAAGCGACATTATAACACTGCCGATATTATAATAATTGTTAAATGAGAGCTATTTTTATCTTGAAACAATACAATTAAGAAGTAATGTAGTGAGTTCAATTTATACATTTAACAGTAAGATTATTATTATTTGAAAAAAAATTACAAACTACAATTATAAACCAGTAAATTTCAAGTTTGAACATACAAACCCATGAGAAACAAAATAAAAACAAGTGTTCACAACTTTTGCAGTTTATCTTCTAACTCTACTATTACTAAAGTCCAGAATCAATATGATTCGTTTCCGTGATTACCTCATGGCAAGATGTCGACACTCTACTCGCTCGTGTAATGGGGGTATATGTCCGGTGTAGAGCACCTTGAGGAGAGAGAGGACAACTAACCGAGGTGTTCCACCATGTGTTAGATAACAGTGATCAGGCTGAAAGGACCATAAAGACGAGCTCGGGTTTAATGGTATTAGTTCTATCATGTGAAATGACAGCATTACGTTATACTGGGCGGTGTAAAACAATTGTTTATTTTCCATATTAGTGGTTAGGAATTCCACCTTGGAATTTACAGGGTGTAAAAGGTGAACCATTGTGCTGAGGTTACTCTTATGACCACTGGCTTTAACAGCGGTGTGAGTTGGCATTCTCACTGATAGTAGCAAAGTGGCGTCTAAAGTACACAATCACAATATATAACTAGGATTTTATAAAAGTTGTAATATGTTGTTTTGCTTACAGTATACAAATTTTAGCTTGTTTTTTGGCAATATTAGAGAGGCTTGCCGCAAATAAATGACCCAACTTGCTGTGATCATAGCAAAACACCCCGCCTAATGAATTAATCGTCATAGCCGAAGTAACGACTGGAACTACAACTAGCTTCGATCATGTAAGAAATTAAAACAAGGGACCTCGTCGAATCTATTTATAGAATAAACATTGATTCAAGTAAATCCTTTCTTAGGCCACAAAAAACGACCCGACCAGAGATTAGATTAGATCATACCACCCATAGAGTCATTGTTATCTTCATATTATTTACTATTCGAAAATGTTGTCGTTGAGCTGTACCACCCTGCATTCATTCTATATTATCTAAAATTCATTGATAATCACACCATCATTTTAAATAATTATCATCAAGTAGTATCATTGTTGCTAAAATATATATATATATTATATACTAGGGGGTCTTAAACCGAAGCTGTCTAATGGTCATAAGCACTATGTTTTATTATAATAAGTTAATGGACAACTGTTCATATCTTATATATAGATATATATATATATATATTCTATGTAGATATATACAAAAATTCCCATTAGACAGCTTTGGGTTACGACAACCTGTGTATAAATTTTGAGAAAAACAAAGTATTGGAGTCTTCAAATTTTCACATTAAACTACAAATGAATTAAGCTCTTTCGTTTATGTCTCCAGCCTAATATGTAAAATGAATCCAATATTAATAACTTTGTTTACCTACTTATTATTAACAATCATCTATATATATATATATATATTCTTCGTGAATGATTCAACGAGAGAATGTTGAAACTCAGTTGATGCATATTTCTTAACTAATTGTTTAATGGACCAAATGTGCTGTAAATTTAAATTATTTGCAAAAATGTTAGTGACTAATCATACTAATTATTTACTAACTCAACAAAAAATTGTAAAGCTATTTATCTTTTTTTAGTTAAGTAATGTTGTTTTGACAATCTAATTTACTCGAATAAAGAAGAAAAAATTCAAAATAAATTTAAACTATTAATATTAATTAATAAAAAGTTATTTTCCGATGAAAATAATTATCCCAATAAAAGATGAGTAATGCAAAAAAGAATATTAAAATGTAAAAACATATATAATAATCTTAATAGTTTTGCTATACAAATATAAAGCCTATACACAGAATATTATAACTATATACAAAAGCAGGAATCTCCTGATAACAACTGTTTTGAAAAAAATCTTTCTTAAATGATTCACGAAGACTTGCACAGGTCTATCAACCAGGAGAAGGCCTCAGGAAAGCCATCAAGAGTGTCAGCGACAGCATTGGCCACTCGCCACACTCCCGACAGATTGTTCAGCTCTAACATCTCGACCAACTGAAGGCAGCTCACCAGTCGAGGTGTCGCCTCTTCGTGGACAAGCGCCAGAATCAGAATTGGCACCTCGCCAGGCTTCGTCCAGGCCAAATGATCGGAAAACGATCGCAGCTCACTAGCGGCCTCGGTCAGTGAAGCCAGTCCTGTCTGGCCCACATCCACCGCGTATATCAGACCGTTGAGCGACTCGACGAACATCTGTGCTTCTCGTGTAAACTGAAGCGAGGGACTGTCTTCCACGGCTACGGGGAGGAAGAGCTTGTTACCGGCACGCCGCTGTCCACGCTTAACTGCCATTTCACGCTCACGGCGAGTTGACGAGTAGATCGTTGACATGTCAAAAACACGTACTTCCCCGGTTAAGGGCTCGGTCAGTTGGTAAGTGAACCCGGTACCCATACCGCCTGCACTGCCAGGAAACATGCGCTGGATAGTGAATAGTTTGGACTGTTCGCTGCTGGTCGGGTCCATCATGCGGGGCACGAGACAACTTGTCTTCGACTCGAGACCTGGTCCAAGAAGGGCCAATTTGGGGGGACGTTTCGGTAGCAGGGATCGGAAAAACGCCCTTATAGACGGCGGTTGAAGACGTGTTGTCGGCTGATAGAGATGTGGAGGCACATCGGGGCAACAGCGCAAATAGATTTCCCGACTTGACAAATCGGAATGACAAGCTGCAAACAATGCCGGATTGGAATCGTGTCCTAAGTGTGTCCATCGTTGGGCGTCACGATTGAGCTTTTGTCGCCAAAGGATTTCGTCATTGGCAATTCTCTGGAAACGCTGACTTACGTAGGATAGGACGTGGAGCTCACTCGCTGAACAGTAGGTGAATATTTCAAGTAGAAGTTGGTCAGGAAGACGATCGAAGCAGCAAAGATACTCGTCAAGCGGCTGTTGCTGTCTATCGGACAGTTTGTTGAGATACTGTTGTAAACCTCCAGAGGAAGGTGGCGAACCAAGCGCATACTTTCGTAACAGATGACTCATCCGAATTATTTGGCTAACAGCGTTGGAAAAGTCGTTAGATCTTGAGTTGGTTGAGCAGAGCTGGCTCATTGGAATCACAACAGATGCAGTTGAGGTACACATAGCTAATTTTATAGCTTAAAAAATGATCCAAAGGTAACAAACAAAGCGAATAATAATAACTCTTCAGTAGAATTGTTGGATAATATATATACTGCCAACAAAATCCGATGATGTGGAGCAAACACGCAAAAGGTTTCGTCACCAGTTTTAGCTTACTAATAGAAAGCGAGAGATAGTAGTTGCGAAAAGGGCTGCTAGACCAATCAGAAGAGCGATCAGTAGAGCTCACTGAGCATGAGACAACCTGCTGCACTCGTATACTGAATTCCTTCTCTGATCCTCTGGCTAGACTATTTATAGACACTCATTATACCAACTTACTGAGGTGACGTGGATAGTATGATGGTGGAGGATAAAGTCCAAGAGATGTTTACCGATTAAATAGGGTAATAAGTCAGTTGTAATCAAACTGCCGGTGAGGATTTGAAGTGCGGCACCATTGTTTAGTCAACTCTTTCTCATGTTTAATATTAAATTTCAATTGTTACAGGTGTTCATAAAAATATTATTTGGTCTGTCCCCTGTTAGGTTTCTATTTTTTGGATTTGGTAGGCTATCGTTCCAGGCCTGTTTTATAGCTATTTTTGGATTTTTGACATTTTAAATACTTGCTGTTTGATAATAACACATTACTTTTGTTTGACCTTTCTGAAGTTCGGTCCTGAATGTATTTTTTAAAATTTTAATAGTATTATTAAATTGTAGTCACTTATTTGACAGTCGCTTTAATAATAATTATTAAATCTTTCTTATTTTTAATTTTCTGTGGTGGTGTTCAGGAATAGAATGTGATCAATTGCTAAATCAACTAAGTCTATAAATACTGTATACACTTTATAAAAATATCATAAATCAAATTCCATGTTTTCCACAAACTCCGATAAATAAATAATCAATGAAAATCAAGACTTCAACTAGTGTTAACATCTACTGTATTAACTCTGCAGAGTTTCGTCTTACGGTTTCTTCAAATAAGTTTGAACAGACAAACAGACAAACAAATGAACTAAAAAAGATGAAAATTTGTTTATAATTTAAAATAATTTGGTAATCTCCACCAAACGTTTAAACATAATGAATCTTATAAAATACATATTTTATATAAGTATCGTTAAACGATATTACAAGAAATTAATAATAAATAAAATAAAGATAGACACAATGAACATTATTCCAAGCTGATAAAATTAAAATTCTCTCGATACAAGAAATCATGAACATAAAACAGTACATCAGATTATTTTTTCGTACTGTTTGTCTTCGACAAGATTCATTTTTAAAAAAACAATCCTATTATACTATTTTTTAATAGTAGTAAATATACTGAATGCTTAGACAACGTTGAAAATAAATTAGAATACCAACATACTGTTACAAAATCCATCAACCTCTACATCTATGACTAGTATACATGTATTGTAACTTTTTGCTGGATTATTGCGTAATAATTTTAATGTCTTTACGCACAACTAAAATATTTCAGCATATTACTTATTAACAAAGCGAAGTTCCATTACGACAAGAAATAAATAATAATTTATTATATTATTAAAGACTTCACTCTCACCTCAAAGTCAGCAACAATAGCTGCTCCCCATGCCATAAAAACGAACTTGTGAGCAGAAACGGAACTTCCTTCGTCAAACAAGAGGGTCACGTCGGAACCTAGCGGATTGTCGAGCATGCATCCGAAGGGGGTGGGAAGGCGTCCTTCAATATTGGAAATTGGGGATGCAGAGCGCGGTTCTTTGATAATTAACGGTGTGGACTGAAATACCTGTTAGAAAAGTGATAAAAAACAAATCGAAATTAAAAAAAGTTAAAGATTGCTATTTAGTGAAACTCTAAATTAACTTTTCCATAATGTTTATTATTAAAATAATGTTTTAGTAAAAAAAATATTATTTGTGAAGATAACAGTATAATAAAAATGCATATGAAATAACAAAAATAGTGTACAATACAAAAAACCCAACATCACTGGAAAATCTAAATCAAAATCTATTTGTGACTTGTTCATAAATTTTTTAAATAATAATATCAAAGTAAAACAAAATAAAAATCTAAAAAGTTGTTGAAAAGTTACAACAATAAACATAAGTAAACATAATTAAACAATACACTAATAGAAAATAGAAAATAGGCCATACTTCGTGCTTTACATTTGGAGAGGAAAGGTCTGATTTTCCAGGTGTCTCTATTCCACTCTTAGAATCAGTCTGCAACGGTATGAATCCTTGAGATTGGAATTGTGATAAGTCGATCTAGAAAGTACAACACAACAACACAGATTATATTATTATCATTGTGCAACTATGTATGTCATGAACAATTAAGGGATAGTCCAGTTTGAAACGAAAAAAAGGTCAGTTGAAATGGAAATTAATAAGAATGTAATATGATTACAAAACACATTATATGCCTTGAAACTTTTGTTCGAAACAATTACTATTCATATTAAACTGACAACAGAAAATTTCTTAATAAAATTTAATCTTTTAATAATTGCTTAATCGGCTAAATTGCAAAATCCAGCACAGCACAATGTGTGACATTATTATTATGAAAATACAAAACTATAGCAAATAATACATATATTATTACAAACAGCAATTCCATTGCGGTTATATTTAATTTGCAGTTAATTCATTCTTTATCTTTATTTCTGATGTATCAATATTAATAACTTTACTACATCTGATTATTGCCTTACCAAGTTCTACATGATCTCTACTCAAGGGCAGAGCTGCTGACTATAATAATATACCGATATATGTTGTTTATTTTAATTAATTTTATCTTGACTTATCTTGTGCACCGCAGGCAGCAAAAGTGTTGCGAAAATTCATGATTGTATTAATAATAAAATTAATTTGGCAGCCACCTGCCTTTAACTTTTACCTTCTTATACTTATATTATTAAATAATATTATAACAGTAATGAATATTAGCTTCTAATATCACGACCTGCAGTTTCAATAAAATAAATTGTATATGAGAATAGACATTAATCAAAGGTAATAATTAAGAAAGAACCACAACTTACTTTAATTTTTTTTTACTAAATTAACTATTTCGTTAATAATTTATTAATTTTATATTTAAATCATTATGTAGATGTATATAAATACATCATTTAAATTTAATTCAATAATTTACAAATTTATAATCTACAATATAATCTCCAACATTAGTTTCAGTTAAAGTTGATAAAATCATAATAAAGAAAGAAAAACAATGCATTCTATTTTGAATCTGTACATATTTTGTATGACATTAATATAACTTTAATCTGAAACACAAAAATTAATTTAAATTAATGAATACAGTGTAATTTCAGCCTTTAAATTTAAACATTAAACTAAATAAGAACCGAAGAAGTAGAGGCACACCTTATCATCGATGCACGAGGTGACATTCTCATCAGACGGCCCACTGACGAGGATGGAGGCCTCTCTCCCCGGTATCTGCGACATGTTCATCACCCGTTCCCCCTCTCTCACACTACTGGGCACCACTGGAGGGTTCAACTCAGCCAGATAGAACTCAGCAGTGGGCGGCAGGACAGTGCCCCTTTCCCGGTCTTCATCTCCACAGAGGGAGGTGAGACGCCAGAGACGACTGGACCACTGCGGTGGAGGCAGAGCGGCGGCACATTCCCGGCTAGACAGGCTCTGTTGGCGTTTAGCAATGGACATGAAAACGTCTCAGCGCAATTTACGTATGGAATGGGTACACGAGGTAGAGCCTCTCGTGGGGAAGCCAATTTGTTTAAATGTAATCATAAAAAATTGTAATGGAAAATATTAAATAGAATAGGTTGTTGAAACGGCAGTTCAGCATTCAAAAACGCGAAAACTTGGTTGATTGAGGTATATTTTATAACAAAAAGGTCACAAAAACAAAAATCATGTGTAATACGACTAAAAATCATTTATTTAAAAAAAACTAAAGCGAAATGCAAATAAAGCAGGAGTTTAAAATATTTAAAAAATGCAGTTGTCTTGCTTTATTCAGGGATAATAACTTTTTTATTTACATAAATAAAATACAATATTACGATAGTATTATTTTTAAATAATGTTTAAATAAATGTTAATAAAAAACTTGCAAATTGTAAATATCAGCTTTTTTATGACGAGCACACTACTAATATAATACACAGATAGTAATGCAGAGATCTCAGAAACCTGAGAAAGTTGAAACTAGCACACAGGTTAAGTGTGGAAAATATTCATAGGTAAAATTACTTTTCATATAAAAAGATTTTTTATTCAAAAATCAGTCAGGATCAGGATACCCACCTGGTTAAGAATAAGCTGGACCAACCGATCGGCAAGAATAGCCTGTCTCTGGGCAGGATCAATCGTGAGTTTGAGAGGCAGTGGATTCCTGTTCTCCTGCTTCTCGTGACTGGCCCGTCGTTTTTCTTCGTCCTGTAGAGACCGAGACATAGCCAGAGCCGTCTGCAGATCTTCGTCTAGCGCTCTGAAGTTTGCCGATATTAAGAGGATTGCCGATTAACTAATTCAACAGGATTACACAGTAGAAGGTTAATTCCATTTCCAAAGCCCGCTAGACAACGTATGCGACAAGATCGGCAACCAATCTTATATGATAAATTTCATATAGAGGGAATTCCCAGGCATGAAGAAACACTTCATACGCGTGTTATTTTTTCAACACTAGAAATACCTTTTATTTAGGTGATAAATGCAAATATAAAATTAAAACAAAAACAGTTAAAACTTTATACTCAAGGATAAAAACTTTTATTAATTCAAGAATGTGATTATAAATCGAGATAAATGTTGATTGCATAAAGAGCATGGGTGGGGTGGGGGTAAATCCGTAATACTATACAGATTTAAGAATGTTCTATGTGCTAGGCGGACCCATAAATTTGTTAGGGGTATCAACTATCTCACTCACTATCTGCTATGAGCACACTCTATGTATTAGGGTGCAACTATAATAGAAACAGATTGTATAATTTAGAGACATCACTATTCCACATAGATGACAACACAAAAAAACAAAATTTAAACCAATGATATCCTTGCAGATAACTGAAAATATATGTTATATTCAGAGTATCTGTAAAACATACATAATTAATAGAAAATATTACTTATATAGAAAATAGATACATATATAGGATATATAGATAAATAAATATACATAAAGCTATATTTTGAGAAATGTTTACAACAGGAAATGCACTCAGCAAACATTGCTATATGTGTTTAATGATATCAAATAAATAGCAGGGCGTAATAGTTCTTTACACTTTTTCGACAGTTCACTTGTGAAAAGCTTCAAAATCGTTCTAGAGGGTCCTTGAGAATCCTATAATAACAGAAAGACAGGTTTTTCAGTCTGAAAGTGAGTCAGAAATCTGGCAAGACCCTTGCTATCAAGAGGAAAAAGTGAACTAGTATAGCCAAAATTTCCTGATGTAAAAGGTAATTCGACTGACTTTCCAATTTAGAGTTGGTCTTGATGTGCAGCTTCAAGACCTTTCGTGACATCAAGTGCTCTTGTGTGTAGGATTTAGAAAGAAATCATCAAATAAAAAGTTAAATAACCCAAATAATAAGATTAAAGAATCAAATTTTAACTAATTATGCTCCTTTAATACAGAGAATGCTCTGTCAACTTTGGGTGGAAAGGTTGGCCGTAGTTAGTATAATCCTCCCAACTTGCTGGTGAATATTTAAATAAATTGGCTACTCGAAAAAACTTTTTTCAGTTTTCCAATGGACACTTCAGAAGGCTGTATTGAAGACACTGTGAACTAGTGTATATGAAGACCACCAGAGTTTGGTGTCTTCGACATCGTCAAAAACGTTATTTGCAGTTCGAAGCACAGAGATTTCAATTGACGTTGTAAACATCAATTGATAACTGGATAAATTAAAATTTGAGATTTCCAATTTTCTTAAGATGGCAGTAACACCAACATTTTCTTACAAAACTTCTTTTGAGTTATAATTATTGTCTGACAGTTTTACGTCCTACCAGTGCTGAACATTTCATCACATTAAATATAACAACACGAACCGGTTAAAGTGTAAAAGTTACTAAACAATTTTTTTCAAATACATTTTCCATGACTTATAACAACTTTCCCTGAAATTTCTCTGACCGCAACTACTCCCTAACATCCTATAACTACGCGCACTATGAAGTATATAATATAGACATGCACAATTTAGTTTGAATGAATAAGGAAGCAGTTTTAGGTAATATAGGCAGTATAACACTAAAATGTTAGTGGAATTGTAGCAGCACAATAAATATATATGATTATCAATTGTGTGTTGTGATTCAAATAACAACACTAATCATAAATACTTACACATAAAAAACAAGATATGTAAGCCATACTATGTCACAATAGTCATATCACTCGGAGTTTAGTAAGAACCAACTTTCTTGAGACTCTCTTTTAGTGACTGCTCAACTGACTAATGTTGTATCACTCCAGTTGTCCATTTGCTTGTGTAGATCTTTATCTTCAATCAATAACCCCTAGTTTTTGGCTATGCAAGGTAGTCATCGGTTATGGCCGCGTCGATCTTCCTTTTTTCAGTTGTTATTGATTTATTTGTACCTCTAGCTAAAAAGAAAACTTCCACTTTTTTTACAATATACACTTACACAAACGGACAGTTTAATATTTAATAAATACCAGTAGTGGACAATAAAAGTGGTGATGATATTTATCAAGAATGGCTCTATTTACATTATATTATAATACAAGTATGTTTTATTATTACATTTAACTACCTACATTTACCGTGTCATCTTTTACTTAGGGTCTTGTAGTCTTGTAGGCGCTAATATTTTATCAGAAATATTGATAGACATGCACAAAAATGGTAATATATTATCAGACGTAGTGATAGACATGCACAAAAATGGTAACATATTTCTTACTTCTTGATAACGTTCTTCAGTTTTGGTTCTTTTGCATTTTTTTTAGACTTCCCTAGAGGGTTGATAGCAGCACTAAAATGCACATAAACGACCGGTGAATTAATATATTTACAGTAGCAAGAATACATATACAAGAAATAAACTCGAGTAAGATATATTAATTCCCACTATTATTAACAAAAAATATAGTTGGCGTGTTTTGAACATAATTATGTTATGAGACTTTAACAAGGAATACGTGATAATTATTACTATATCGTACAATAGTTGAAATTATACTTTATTAATAAGAGCAAATATTTTATTTTGTAACTAAGTGTAATTAAAAATATTAACCTTTAAAAATTATACAAAATAAATAGTAAGCAATAATTAATCTTTAATTTAATGCCACAAAAAGTTTTCGCATACGTTCAAAGATTCAATTTTATAAAAACTTAATAAAAAGCTATTTTATGAAGTTATTAAATTATTTCACTTATATTTTTTTATAAGTTTAAGCAATTTTTTAATTACATTGGTAACAGAGTTTTCTATAAGACACAATAATACAAGAAACAAATATGTTAAAAATATAATATCACAGTTTCCTTTTTAAATAAATTAAAATACACTTACAACTTTTACAAATAAGATTAGCATAAACTATGACGCGATAAAATAGGATATGTAAATAATTAAAACTAACATGACACATACTCAATATTACAAATTTTCCCACAAACAAACTGTGTCATACAATAACCAAACAATTATTTAAAAATCTTATTTAACAAAAGACAACATTCAGATAACAACGGATACATTCAACAACATACCTCTCATTTTTTTTACGTTGTTCAGACAATGTCACCAGTTTGGGAGCTACTTCGGGTTTTAACACATTGCGTAAATGACGTTCCTGTAAACAAAGAAGTCTTTCATATAATGAAATATTATGTCCATATTACGAATAATATTCTTTAATAATAGCGATTTTCGGCAAAAAATTTAACATTTTGGCAAGAATACTAAACAGATCATGATTAATAATTAAAGCTAGATTTGAATTATAATAAATAAGATAACAATGATATTATTAATATGACCAAAAAATTATAGACAAATAAACTTACGCAATCTGTTATAAGTTTTAGTAACTAATAATAAATATACAATTATTGATAACTAATTAAATAATTCTTTTAGTTTTAAATCGAGCATCCTAACTATTCGGCTATGTTCAGTTACAATAATTGATAAAAAATAAATATATTGTATTTACCAAGAAACCGTTTCAATTCAACGTAATTATATAATGGAATTAATAAAGGGTTACATCGCATCACATATAAATATTTCTAATTAGTCATAATGTAATAGAAACATTGAAATCACCAAATTTAATTAAAATACTTTTTTGTGAAAATATTTTATTTGAATTTGTGCATATGACACAGAAACCCGTTATAATTTCCCGATAAAACAAAAATGAAATGGTTGTATAAGTAAGCAAAACAATAAATCTATCTATAATACAAAAATAAATTATGTGTGTTTTGTTAAGCAGATTATAAATACACATACATTTATATAAATAATTATATAATCAAAAAAATTCATTACGTCGTGTAAGTTCTATTAAATATGCTTTAAAAATTTACCTAATTATCGTTTTGCCCATTCAATCGACAAATACAGAATGGCCAATGTTTGTATCTAGATGTAATTTAATACTAGAAAATATATATAATATATTTAATATAAAATATAATATTTTATAAGAATTTTAAAATAGAGAACAGACAGATCTTCAATAAAAAACAATTGTTAAATAATAACTAAAATTTGCACCTTCGTATAGGGAACCCACTTGGAAAAGAAACAAAATGTGTAACAAAATCAAATTGAACTTAAATTTACGGGTTTAACTTATTTATGTTAAAACAATTTTTTTTTAATACACAGTCACTAATAAAAATATTTTTCAAATGATCATTTCAAAAATATTTAATTAAACCACTAGACACAATCAGATTTGTTAGCAGAAGATACATTGGGATTATTAATCTGTTCTATGTGAATTGTGTTAAATTCTCATCAGGTTAATGCATAATTAATATTTTATAAGTTTATAATGCCATTTAAGTACAAAAACTAACCGATACAGTTGATGACAAACAGGCTTCCTTGTGCAATAGTCGCCTTCGCCCATTCCAGCTGGTCATTGATAATTTACATATCGGACAGAACTCATCAACATTTTCTAAGATAATTACTTCTTGTTCTGAAAAAAAATGTTACCATAAAATCTTCTCAGTGAAAATGCCGTTTGAATACATAAATAAATTACGGCAACTAATGAAAAAACCGATACAATCTAATGCAATATTAACTTATTTTCCAACTATATTAAAAACTATGTAGAAAATATTAAAAACAGTATTTTTTTATATTAAACTACTTTAAATAAATTATATACTATATAAATTTTAATTTAAACCACAATATATTATGTAAACATGCTTTACTAATGAAACTAATACTTTATTTTTAGCACAATTTAGCTGTACATGATTATATTTTAGTCAAATTACATATAAAATAAACATTAAAATATGCCTTTTTAATTACAGTAGAATAATGTTTTACAATAAAATTATATTATAGTAATCCACATATGAATTAAGTAGAATTAAGCTTTTTAGAAAATTAAATGTATTAAGGAATGTATGAAAATATAATAAATAAATGTAACGCTGAAAGTTTTCTATAAACAATACTAACATAAATAAATAAGAGGTAAAAAATAACGAAATTCAGTTTTAATCCATCGATAATATTAACAACAAATTTAAATTGTTTGCTTGTAGCCATTAAACTTTTTGCTATTTTCTACTATTTTGACTATGCTGATTTTGAATATACTTTTTCTCAATCAGGTCTAAATGTTACGATACAGCGTCAGGGACCTTGATGAGGTTCTAGCTGAATCTATATTTTAAATTCCACAACCCACGTTATAATTAGTCATGTATTGAATTCGCATCGTTAACTCATTGAAATTGTAAATTTCAATTGATTGATTCAACCAATATTTAAATATTTGATTAAGTGAATGTTATATAAGATAAAAATAATTGCTTGTTAGATTTAACTTTGAACAATTTTTAATACTGTTAAGTTACTAAATCATTTATGCCATTATAATAAAATTATGATATTAGAAAATGTTTGAGCTAAATTAAAGAAAGTCGTCAAGACTTATTATAAGTAAGAAAATTATTGTGATATATATTATATTTTTTCTATAAATAATATTGCATAATTTTATAACTAGTGTTATATATTGGGATAATATATTGTAATTTCTAATTAACCAAATTGGGATCGTGAAAAGATAGGCGAAAGTCCGGTACCAAACATCTTGGTAGCCAACACATGTCATGCTTTATGTTTCAAAAATTGTCATTATATTCTTATAATCTTACCCGTTATTAGTGGAGATAATGTTGCCCATAGTTCAGGAAGAGAACCAAACCAAACAACCACCCATAATAAAGTACTATGTTTACCTATTAGTGACTAATTACAAGTTTTTTTTAATATAAAAGTTAATTTAAATATTTTTTCGTCAGTGTACTTTCTGTTTTATTAGCCAGTCTTTGACAACATTTGACAACATTTGACAACATGTTCATTCACAAAGAAAACATCAATACTTTGTGTAGCCTGGTAGTATTGCAAGAAGAATAGCAATCACTATAAAATCTGCATAAATGGAGCAGACATATCGGTTGTAATCAATATTTTCTAAAAGATATTTCATGTTTTGATTTCAAGTTTATTTCATTTCAACACCATAGCCAAAAGGAATTTCTGGTTGACAATTACCATTGTGCAGTAAGATCACCTTAAGTCTAAATTTCGATCTATCAATAAATCATCTAATTATACTTGTGTTATTAGGTGTGGTTGACTCTCATCAATAACAAAAATCGTTACTACACTACTTTATGATGATTTAGACATACGTTTTTCATCAACTGTTGTTGAATTGGAAGGGTGGATTGATGATGGGAGGTTTGAATAAGTCAGTGATCTTTTTGTTTTTGCAATAATGCCAACAGCGTTAGCTAGACTAAAATATCCATAAATTGTATGATTTTAGGATTCACGCCATATCATGGGTATAGCAAATATCATTTACTTGAGAGAACCATTCATCCAACCATTCAGATTAGTGACACAACTGAGGCAGGTAAATTGTGGTGCCCATAATCGATCTTGACCCCCAATACTGCGACCATTAATATTGTGCATGTATATATATGCTTTTACAGTCATTGAACACTGTCTACTTTTCATAATATATTCACCACATATGTAGCTTTGTATAAAGCATGAGATATGGCTCATTTATGTATAGGGTGTAAATAGCATATAAAAAATAGATTGGGATAGAACCATATTAGAACCACAACAAAATAGTAGGAACAACTTTAAAATATTTTGGAATAAAATCTTAGTTGACTTTGTTTGATCTATAAACAAAACTAAAAATATTTATATTTTAACTAGATTATTAGATAATAATAGAAAAAATGTCAAAATATAACATCAAATGTTAAGCTTAAAATTACAAATTGAATATCATCTCACCTGGTTTTGAAGTAACTACCTTTAAAGAAGATTGTTCATTTGAGATATGTTTACTTGGAGAAACTAATGTTGCAGCAACCACTTTCGTTGCAATATCACTCGACAGTGGGCAGTTTTGATTTGAAACTTTAGAAACATCACTAGATGATACAATACTATCTGGGGTAGAAAACAAATTAGCACATCGTGCAGAAAGATTGACATCAGTTTTTAATGAAATAGATAATGACTGGCACTTAAGTTTAGATGATGTTGAGTTTACACTAGATGATGATTGATTAACTGAAGTGGATGAATATGGTTGGCTGATTGCTGTAGACGATGCTGCTTTGTATTTTCTATTCAAACACAATCGACCTTTATTTTCTCTAGACATAGAATCTACTAGTCTTGCTCTTCCTCCTTTTCTTTGAATAAAGCTAACAGTGCTTTAGTATTAGGGGGAAGATCAACCAACTCGTATTTATCAGCCAATCTCCACTCCTTTGGAAAAGTGAAGAAACTGAAATTTAAAAATATTAATAACAATAAGCAAATGCGATATAGACACTTGTTCAGCACGTTTGCACAAGTTAAAGAAGACTATGGTTGAATATGATTTAGTTTAAATGGATATGTTAAAATATTTATATTATTACAAACCTCATAGTGTGCCCTAACAAACTTTTTGTAAAAATAAAATATGTTTTTGACTTAAATAGTTTCTGTTTGTTATTTGAAATAAAAAAGAATGTACCTGCCTTTAATTTAACAAATGCATATGAATAATGAAGTAAATTTGTACTTCAATATCATACATGGTTCATAAAAACAAGAAAACAAATACAAAATGAAAAACTATGTGATAAAAATCCTGTTAAAAATTCATATATAAATAAATCATATACAAAAGTTTCATACAAAAATTCACATATAATAAATACTCATGAGATAAAATAATAATGTATTATAAGTCATAATATATAAAAAAAAAAATTTTTTAAATAAATATAACATATCAAACAAATATTTAAAAAATTAAACAGAAATTCATATTAATTACACTATCAACAATTACTTAATAAACTTAGTTTATACAATTGTGTGTACTTACTACAATTGTGCATCATCAATTATTATGTTGGATAATTATTTTAGTTACATCAACATTCACATATCTACAATTTATATAATAATTTAATTCATATTAATATACTATAATTAAATACATACAGACAAATCCATACAGATTATACTTAATGGATATACTTTTATTATTTAAGGATTATTAATATACTAATACAGGGCTTTGATAGCCAGAGAGGCTGCAACTCTCCAAATAAGTTCATACTCATTTTAGCACCCCACCAAATTATAAAGATACTCTAAATCAAATGATAAAACTTTTAGCAATAAAAAATTAATACTCAATGTAACAAAAAAATAAGTTACAATGAAAGTGCCTCTATACTCGAATCTAGAAATAGGGTATTCTCTCAAGTCAGTTTACGAGATCTGCAAGCTTGTAAAGAAGTCACAAAAATGAAGTACAAAGCTGGTTGAAATGAGAGCGCAAATGATAAATAACTAGATTAAAATATTATTGTACTTTGTCTAAATAAGTAAATCATATGTGGAGAAGCCCTTGATAGTATCCTATTTTTTTAAAACTGATGGATTTGTGAGACTGTTCATTAAGCACTCTGTATGAATTTAAATTTGGCTGCTCATTGAGAATTTTGATGTTAAAACAAACAGATGATTTAATTTACATCTTACAGTCAAAAAAGATTTCAGCAACAGAAGGGAATGTTATTGCTCAGAAAGTTGTAGAACTTTAAAGAAAGATCTCAGCAATTAATCATTTACAGAATGCCTGCACAAAATCAAATTAAGTATTCTGTGACTATACATGACTCGACTAATTTGATGTAACTTAAAAGCTTTATTAATTAAAATGCTATATTGTATAATATTGCATATAGTATATATATATAATAACATAATAATTTTTAATGTAAACATGATTGCTTTATATATAATAAAAAAATAATTATTAATGATATGTTATCCATATAAGTGTATTACAATGTTTTATTGTGTAGTATACAAACAGTAGTAATATAAAAGCTTATAACAATAGTTTTTTAGGCAAAATTAATAAATAACATATTTTTGTTTAACTCAATCAAAATTTTTAATAAAAAATAAAGTCAATTGTATTTTTTTGACTAGGTAAACATTTTAATAAAAATATAATTTTAAAACTATTGACATGTGCACATCTGCAAGAGTACTAGATATTATTATTATCATTTAATATTTTTATAATTAAATTTTAAAATGCATTCTCTTACAGTGACTTACAATTTTTATCTTTCCTACATAAATTTATATTTTTAATTAATTGTGTTTATCTCTTATGAGATATTTAATTTGTTCATTGTAATTAAATTTCCTTTCTTTAACCTTTTCCCGGTGGATGTATCAAGGTTTGGTACAGAAAGAAAGTTGCTTCACCCAATGGCTGTAACAAATGTTGATCAGTTCATTTCACTTATAAATGTTTCTAAAAATAGATTTTATCTAAATGCATACATAAACACCCCCATAGTCCCCTGGGTAAGTAGTGTCAACTTTTCATGTGGCAATACTGCTGGACAATCGACCATACATTGAGGAGTGCAGTTTGATTGGTAAATATATATCTAGTGATGAACAGACATGCTTACTCAAAATGTTTTGATTTACTAATGATAAACAGGCATTGATTGTGTTGTTGGAAACTTATTTTGCAGAGTACTTAATTTATCATATATTATAAGAATTTTTAAATTTTATTTACTAGATTTTGAACTATTTGTTTACTTCTGATTCTGTTTCTAACAATCTTCATCTCTGACATCTGACTTCTGCATATTGTTCAACAAGATGTCCAACACTATAACATTGTAGGAGGCTGCTGTTTTCCGTATCTGATAAAAGGCCTGAAGACCTTCCATTTTTCTCTGGTGCTCATAGACTCTCACCAGATCTCAACAAAGATGAATTTGAATTATTTTTGATAAAAATGTTGTGGCCACAACTATAACTAAATTTACTAATTCTTGTTATATGAATGTGAATGAAGACAACAATATATTAGATGACTGGACATCAATCAGCAGGAATTTTCACTAGTCCATCCCAATGAATCAAAATGTTCAGTTTGTATAACTCTTAATGTTTAGTCTCTCCATGAATCTCTGAACAAATATGAAGAGACTGTGTGCTGTAATGCATACCACAATATATCCAAAAAAATCCCATTTTGAGTGCAAAAATCTCTTTCCAAAATTGCTACAATTGTGATTTTGTTGTAATTTATGAGTTATTAGAAAAATGTGTTTGTGTATAACGTTTATCTAATATCATGACTGTTATGTTAAATAGTATGTATAAACATCAGGAAGCTATATTTCTTTTTTATATACATGTTTAAAAGTATCAAAAATAAAAATATATTTCTGTGTTTTTTTTATAACATGATTCCTGATTCATCCTGAGAGATTGAGAAGCTTTGACTGAAAAATCTCATTCTGTGAAATTGGAAACTGGAGCAAGATTGTTTGACAAAAAAGTCATTGTGTATAATATTATGTATATTATTGTATTAATTAATGTATCAATGTATTGTATTAAACATCACAACTAATATATATGTTGATATATATACATTAAATTTAAAAAATAGAAAATACTAAAATATTAGGTACTATTCTTGATGCATCTAGATGGATCAAGAATGTTTAACTAAAAATTCTCATTTCATAAATTGTATTATGTAAAAAGAATATATAGAGTATTTTGTATTTATATTATAGTTTATTTTTATATATTGTTATTATTATTATTCTTGATCTGTCCAGGTGTATTATGAATGTTTGATGAAAAATTTATATTATGTTAATGTTATTTTTTTAAATTAATATATCATAAATTTGACAATTATTAAAAAAATTATATACATAGTAACAAAATAATAATAAATACAAAATAAGTAAACTAATTTTTTGCTTTTTATTTCATGATTCCTAATCTGTCCATATGAATTTAAGAATGAATGACTATAATTTATGGTTTTATGTAAAATTACATTTATGAAAATGTATTAAAAATAGATTTTTTAATTTCTATTCACTCATACTACAAATTTAAGAAAATATATAAATGTATTTATCACTATTATTTTGATTCTCAATCTGTCTGGGTGGATCAAGAATTGATGCAGTGTTCAAACAGGGTTTATAGTGCTAGACAAATTGTTTTCCTTACCACAGATTATTTTCCCTGACTTTTTTAGACTAATATGTTACCATTAAAAACTGAATTTTTCCCCTAATATAAGTGTTATCTTATATTGCAAGTTGTAGTTTAATGTTATACCCAGGACATCAAAAATCCTTATTAAGTAATACAAATACTTACAGCTTTTAATATAAGGCATTTTGACTTGTCAGCAACCAGTCAAATATTTTGAAGAAAATATAGCCTACTAATTAATTTGACATTGAAAAATGTTAATCCAACACTAAGTCTAAAGTATACATACATACATCCAGAAAAGCAGAAAAAATTAAATTAGTAAGCAAAGTAAAATTACAGGCATAATCTTAAATTTCCTGAATTTTTAAAAAGTTCCAGAGATAACTTCAAATTAACTGACTTTCCCTGACCAAATTGCAAAATCCCTGACTTTCCCTGGTTTGCTATGAACCATGTGAAAAATAATGTTTAAAAATCCCATAAAGTTATTTTAATTTTTTATGCATTAATTAAGTTGATTATGTGTAGTTCTGTGAAATATTTTGCAAAAATAGTGTCATCCTTATATAATTATTATTATGTTCTTAGTATAATTGCATTGAATGTAACTGCCTAAATATGTAACTGCATTAAATGTAATTGTCCATAATATATTAATTGTGTGTTGGAAAGTTAGTTTAAGTTATTATATAATGCCTCTGGTACATTTTTTAATTAAATGGTAGGATTATTCTTGATCCATACATTAATAATTTTATTCTTACTCTGTCCAGCCAGATCATAAACTGTCAGATGAAGCATATATTTCTACTCTGTCTGACCAGTTTACAAACTGTCCAAATTCACTATTCATCACTAACATAAATTTATTTAACGTATTAAACTTAATTTCCGTATTCATTTCTACATTCATTTCCTGATTCATTTCCGGATTCATCTAAAGAACCACAACACCTACAGAGACGTACTATATATCAAAATGAAGCTTGAGCGATTCTATTATATACCTTTTTTTGCT
>JAUZND010006120.1:0-57771 GCA_034780555.1 Coelogynopora nodosa | reverse complement strand
TTTACTTTACTTTACTTTACTTTACTTTACTTTACTTTACTTTACTTTACTTTACTTTACTTTACTTTACTTTACTTGAATTCTATTAAATAAATACATATATTATTTTACAATATTTACTGGATACATGCGTAACAAGTTTATAGTAAAAAACCCCCAATGTCCATATTTCAGTTTGTAATTAGCATGAAGATGTTTAATGTTTTAAATTCATAATTGCACATTTGCCATTCTTCTTATGATGCCTCCTATAACATTATTAACCTGACATTTTGCCAAGTTTTAGGGTGCCCAAAATTTACCTGAAAAACGCTGGGTGTCACGGCTCTCCTTGTCTCTATACTACGAGATGCCTGCACTATGATTTACCAAATTGATTAGATTTCGTAAGATTATGATTTACGAGATTTTCAAATCTGCCTTAATTTGTTTGATTTTCCAGATTGTTTTAAATTTTAATTTACCAATTCAAAAATTAGGGACACTTAATTTAAAATGTTTGTATACAATATATTTATGAGTTCTACCATTGGTGGCTAAATATACTATTTCACTACATTTGCTAATAATTAGATTAGTATATTTAAAGTAATGAAAGTAAATGAAGCATCTAGCAAAACTAAAAACAACGAAGTGATTATCAACTTTTTTATTGATATATATTATCAACTTACACTTAATTATAATTTAGATTATTATGAAAATTTATTAGCTCTCAAACTATGATGTGCCAATTAACATTAACTAAGAGTGCCTGAATAAATTTAAAAACATGGTTTTAGGTATTTTGAGTTTGTATTGAATTATATTTGTTATTATGCATATATGTTAAATGTTGCTATTCAATGAAATATTTGCATCCGTTTTATGTCAATTCTATATTATTCTTTTTTCCTTGTAAAATGTATTTGTTAAACTATAAGTGAGTAATAAAGTGATGACGGTCGTTTACAATATTGATTTTAAATCAGTGCCTTCACTATTACTTTTTTTAACCTCAAAATGCATTAATTAGTTATTAAAGGAAAATGTTTCCAATTTCAAGTTTAAAATTTTTTAATGAATAATTAAAATTGGTAATACTTTCTAACAACATTCGATATATTGGACACAATTGTAAATTCTTACGACGGATTCTTTTTTTATTCCAGAAAATTGCAAGTTCATTACCAAAAATACTTTTTCTGTCAATTTGGGTTTGTACAATGTTAGATGTGTATTGCATGGTAAAATATGAATAAAATTTTACACCCTCACTATATAGTAAACATAAAATCCACATTATAGGATATCAAACGAAATGGATTGATTCCATGATCAATAAATTCCGCTATCCGTTACATAGATGACGACTTTTGTTTTCCTATTATGCATCAAGAAGCTGACGAAACGAAAACATATACAACTTTTATTTCGATGATTCTGGCAGCGACATTTGGAAATTTACCATTGTCATTAAAAATAACATTCTTAGTAATGTAAATTAAATAATATCCCATCACTATAGGGTTAACATTATTGATAAATAATAATTATGTTTATATTTTAATAACCATATAATATTGTCCATTTCGATTAAAATCATATTATATATAAGTTATTTAAATAATTAATTTAAAAAAACTGATATTATCAAAAACTTTTTCAAAAACAAAATAACGTAAGTTTTAAATCGTTCGATAATATACATATATATAATTATAATAAATAATAATACGTAAATGTATAATATACATATATTAAATGCGAAAACGCTCAGTCAAGTGATACTAACAATTATATAAATTGAAAAAGACCAACTGATATGGTTCATTTTCATTGTATATCCGAACTGATATATTAAATAAAATTAATTTTCGTAAACATAATTAATTATTTAATCTAATCTAATTATTGTGTGTCAAATATTTTAACATAGAATTCATATTTTCTATATTCAAATACAACTGCATTACAGTATTATTTAAATGGTTGTATGCTAATTTAAATACATTTAACTGTATCTAAATTATTGATAAATATAAAAATCTAAACTTAACAAATAATACTATATTTATAAAATATATAAATATGTACAATATGTCCCGATACACACCCACACTCCCATATATAAACTCAAGCAAAAGAAATGTAGTAAAACTATTTTTTAGAGCTATGAAGCGCAACATAGTCGAAAGATATCATATCTAATACATCTAAATTGCGTTACCAGTATCTCTGAATTATTAACCAGATATGCCGGAGAGGCAGGTCAGTGATTGGAATAACCATTTCACCAATCGTAGTGGTACGTTGCATTTGCGTTTAGATCTGATTGTTTTCGGAGGGACAACTGCTGGAAGCATCTATAATTCCATTTGTAAGTGAAACTTATTGCTAATCGCAAGTGCATTGTGCATACTTTGCAACGTTTTTTAATACACCCACACCAAAAACTAAATCGTTCATGTGATACTGGAAATGATAATATACTATTTTACGATATATTAACGTCACAATATAACAATGTGGATTAATTTTCGCCGCGTATTCTGCGTATTTTCTCTTTTTAGCTGTGGAAACATTATACTCGGACAGTCTTCAAGAGATTCAAGACGAGAAACTTTATACGAGGCGCCCAGTTTAAAGTGCCACGATGCAGGTCGCGCGTTTGCTTGCACACCCCCCTTTATCAACATTGCCGAAAACGTAAAAGTTCAAGCGACCACTACTTGTGGCAGTCCAGCGAAGAAAATCTGCCGGGATTGGCTGGATAGTGAAGGTCGCCGGCAACAGTCTTGTGACCTCTGTGATGCCAGGAAATCCAAGTATCAACATCCATCAAGCCTACTGACCGACAGGCATATTGCGAGCAATCAAACGTGCTGGATTTCAGGCGCCGTGCCCTCAAATCAGGATTCAATGGTCAACCTGACTCTGTCTTTACACAAGCGTTTTGAGGTGTATTACATAACACTGCAGCCCTGTGGTACCATACCTGATTCAATAGCTATTTACAAAAGTTCCGATTTTGGAAAGACTTGGAGACCATGGCAGTACTTTTCAACCGACTGTTACCGAGCCTTTGGCCTGACGACCAGTAACGAGTACAGCTCTCAAATCACGACCGCTAATCTGCAACAGGTTCTTTGTCTCGAGCTAAAACCTCTGCGAAAGAGTATGGGAGGCCATGCAGATTCAGTGATCGCGTTCAGCCCAACCATTGGTCGACCCTCCACCCAGCCCTGGTCCCCGGCTCTGATCGATTGGATGACCATGACCGATCTTCGGATCAGTCTAATGCGCTTTTCGGGCTCGACAAAGGCGCGGCGTGTCCCCCAGTTCACGAACCCTAACCTTCGCCACCTATACGCGGACTATCCGATCCCGGGGATGCCGGCCCTGTACGACGAGCCGGCGCGGGGCACGAATCCCAGTGGAGAAAGCGGCGAGACGCTTCACTATGCCTTCTCCGATTTGGCCGTTGGCGGTAAATGCAAGTGTAACGGTCACGCTAATCGGTGCATCAATGAGAAAGGCAAGATTCACTGCGATTGTCAGCACAACACGGAGGGTGTTGACTGCGAACGGTGTAAGCCTTCCTACTTTGATCGTCCATGGGCTCGAGCCACCATCAAGTCGCCGAACGTGTGTAAAAGTAAGTTATATTGCAAAATTATATTGATAAAAATAATGATGAAATGCTTTTTGTAACCTAATCAATTTAAGTGCAATAAAACAATAATTAGTAACATACAGAGAATACTGAGTGATTTTCAAAAACAAATTTGAAAAGTACGGATTGTAGATTATCGTTAATTAACCTATTACAGGTTTGTTGTAATACAATTAATGACATATTACATTTCTTTATTTAATTAAAAAATATTTCAATTAGTCATAATTATTTGAGTTTTACTCAACTTTAATATAATACCTTTCCATTTAATTAAATTTTAAAATTATTGTAATACTTGTAAATATAATTATTGTCAAATATAATATTTAAAATTTCTCTTTATTTATCTGCGAACAATTTTACTTTATTTTCAATTGAAAGTGCTAAATACAACTGTTATTATCTAATCTGATGTTACATCCATTTGTTTTGAAATTGTATTTCAATTGTAAAACAATAAAATTGTAACACAAATTTCTAATTATTTTAAAATACTGATTTTTATTGTCACAACCGATTTTATAAATAACAGGCGCGCAGCCTGTGGGGTACAGGGTGTACGTACACCGCCCCCCCTCAGATATAAGTCAAATTTCGCCACCAAGAGTAAAATAGCGTTCCATCCATATAAAAAATTGCGACCCTATAGTGTAAAAATTAAATTATGAACTACATATATACGGATTTTTATTAAATTGGACACATTTTATTTTAAATTGTTGTTTATGCTTTATTTAACCTTATTATATTTATCCTGTGAGAGTTATGATTATATCTGTAACTTTGGGATTTTCGTACATACCTACTTAAATAAATTGTAATTAATACAAATTATCCAAATCCTATTTATGCTAAATATCTAATTAGAAGTATGTTTATGCGCCCACCTGACAATTTATGTACCCGTCCCTCCCCCTCCCGTAAATTCCTAACTGCCAATTGTACAAAACATATCATAACACAATTTATAGGACTAAAAATCAAAGATAAAATAATATGCTATATGTAGTCTATAATAATAGCCTATACAATATAAAAAACAAAACAAAAATTTTCTATAAATAATTTTGAATATTTACTAATTATTACTTTTGATCGATTTTGGTTATTCTGATCGAATTGTAATCGAATGGAGGAATCTTGAGATACAGTAGTAACATATTGCTGTCGAATTAGTCGTGAACGCATCTGTTTGAATAGGTCTTTCACAAGTTTCCTATTTTTTACTTCTATTAAATTGGAAACTATTATCTGAGTTTGTGAAAGAATCGTTTCATGAATTTTAAAATAAATCAAAAGTATGAAAACAAATTGAATATAAAACCAAACAGATTATTTAAAAAATGTTTTCAAACAATGTATAAATAATGCTTAACAATAAATTTATAAAAATGTGTTAATTGGGATGACGTTAAATGCAACAAGTATTATGTATTTAAATATTGCTTACAGTTACTTTATTGTGACTTATATATTATACATAGATTTAGTTTCTATTTATGTACTATATATATATTTGGCTTTTAAACAAATATTAATTAAATTTAAATTTCGATTTTGTTGGTTAATTTTATATTAACCAATTATATTAATTTTATATGTTTTTATATTACATTTAACAAGATTATGTTTTAAAGATTTCCGCTTTTTATTGTTGGATTACATTATCTTTGTGTTGGTAGGCCTAATCCACGCATCAGAAAAACTACTTTACACGCCTAAAGTTTATCAATAAATGTGTCACCTAATTTCATTGCAGCATAATATATATTAGTTGCATAATAATACAATGTAAAAATAATTGTTATTACTACAAATTCGATTTCAGACAATTAGTGACACATGTTATGTTTGAATAATACATTTCTTACTGATTCTATAAATTATACAATTGCAAACTGTTCCCAATTAGTAAATTTTCTTGATGCAATGTTGATAACACTTTTAACAATCATATGAATATTCGATACAATACAATATTCATACATATTCGAATATGAAAGTGGATCTACGACAATCATTAGAAAGTAAGATAAAAAAGCTATACATTTTATTTTGTATAATTCATCATGCAAAAGTATTGGGTACGAATCATAGTTATAAAACCTTTCTCTCTCTCCGGAAATAGCTACATCTGCTAAGTAGGCTATTGTGAATGAGTTAGTACCTACGGATTTTTTTCTGAATATTAAAAAAAATTACTCATTGGATTGCCGAAAAAATATCTGTAACCTACAAATTTAATTTCTTTAACCCTAAAATTAAAGTACAACTTTTTGCTCAATTTATCTTAATGATTTTAAAGCAAACGAAATATATTAATTTAAATATGTGAAATTTTCTAAAACTTATATTAGTACTGTAGGGATATACTATAAATATTGTTAATAATAATTGTAAATATACTAAATATTATATAGAAATACTGGAGACTGTTTTGTTAATTAGAACAAAATTCTTATTAGATAGCTGTAATTTAATATAATTATATTAATAATAAATGAATGATGCTATTATTTAAGAAGTTGAGGTTTTATGGTGCAAATTAATTAAATTAAAAAATGTATATATTTAAAAATGAAACGTTGTAATGTGAAAAATACATATATTAATACTATTTGGTATGGACCAAAAAAGCAGATATTTACTTTAAAATGGGTGACCTCAATTAGAAAATCTAAAATTAAAACCTATAGGCAATAAATCAAAATCTTTTCATTTTATTCCTCATAAATCCGCTCACTGTACAGTTTCAAATTGAGTCATGCAGTTAGGCTGCAGGCGGATAGCGATAAACAGGTAATGCACGCGATTTCGAGGTGAATAGCTAAATCTTGTCATCAATGATATCCGTTCTACCAGAAATATCTCCCACTAATATATTTAGAAATAAAAATCTGTGAAATTATTTATTACTGCAAAAGGGTCCATTAAAGTTGCTGCAATACCATATTTAAAACAAGGGGAAACATTTCGTTTTTCTATTGAATGTATTGCTGCTTTTCTAGAATACACAAATAGTTATCAAAAAAATTGAAAATTGAAAAAAAACTATTATAATACTATGTAAATGTGGACATTTATTCAACTGATTATCATATTTTCATAACAACATTTCTTATTTGTTATCCTTATATACTTAGTAAATTTATATCATAATCATGTGCTTTGACACGTTTATATGTCAATGAATATTTATATCGATTAAAATATGATCGAATAATATATATTGAATTAAAAAATTAATAACATGATGATTTACTATAACATAAAAATGACTTTCAATTTAGTTGAAACATATAGATATTTCATTGATATTAAATAGTAGAGTTAATTAATTATTTACGGATACATAACAAATATTTGTGTTATTGAGTTATATACAAAGTATTCGATAAATTATAATTACTGTATGTATAATTTATTTGTTTTATAAAAAGCACTTCTGATTTTCATTCAAATTGATCAAATTTTTTCAAAAGCTTAATGTTGAATTTACAAGTTTATTCAAATTTTAAATTTGATCCTAAATTAAGCACATACAAATTTTTTTTTTCAAAAGTAAATGACAAAATAATCAAAATGAAAGGAGATTGTCTAATTTTGTTTTTGTTATTTCATGAAGGCAATTATTTAGAATTTTATAAAATAATGCAACTAAAAGCGACAGATTGACAACATTTGCAAAGTTGCTTGCTACATTATATTATTATGTTGATAATATATACACAAGTAATTGAAAAAATAATAGTGTTAAAATTACTTAAATTTTTTTTTCTCTATAACATAACAACTAATAACAACAGAAAACATCGAAATTGTTCCTAAATGAAAAGGATTTTTTTAAATACAAATATGCATATTATCAGCTAATACAGGGCAGTACATATTCGGCTCACCACAATGCTCCCCTAACAGCAGCTGAGGTTATCTCAGTCGCCTCAAGAGGGCACTTCCTCTTCCTAACTCAATTTCCTTTTCGAGACCTGGCAGCGAAATCTTTGGCTCTTTTTGACGGCTTGCCGGAGCCTGTTTGTCACATTGCATTTCACTCCTCGATAACGCAACTTCACGCCGCGGCGTAGCCATTCCAAGTTGTCAACTATATACAGATTTGATTCTGGGAATAAACCAATTTTTTTCCCACTCTCTCGTCTCGGTTTTACCCCTCCCCATCCTCCTGTAACATTAATAAGATGTGATGTACCAGTCGAGAAAGCCGCAAACTTAACTCGCACCAGTGCTATAGAAGATGTAATTAAACGCGACAAGGGTGAAAATATGTTTTTAGATGTCGCTACTGCCTCTTAAATAAGGTGGACGACAAGACAAATGATCCTGATAGCTGTGGATTACCTTTTGGCCAAACTATTGTACAGTTATTTGATGAAAAGGTGTTGAATATATTATTTTAGTTAGTATATATGTATTCAAATAGTAGTGCATCTTATATATATTGTATTTATTGAATGATAATTCGAATGTATAACACTAATATCATAAATTCAATGTACATAACATTATTGAGTTTTACGATGATCTGTCAGAATCTTAGGAGAGTTTTTATTAATTTAAATAATAAAATGTTATATTCATACATAAAACGTAATGCAACCAACTTTAAAAAAAATTGATTTAATTTGAATAAAAAAGTTTAAAATAAAGTAGAATCATACGTACTTCACTGCTTCCATTTAAATATTGACTTAAATTTACCTAACTAAATTAATATAATATAGTTTTATTAAGTCTCTTGTTACGTGATAAATATAATTTAACATATACTTTTTGATTCAGTGCATATATTAAAGACACACTTTTAACATTTTTTTAACATTCCGTTGCAATTCATTCAATTAACCTTAATTTTCGAATCTATTTCAGTTAAACCACATCCATACATTTTTGTTCATGTTTCCAGAGTGCGAATGTAACCTGCATACCAACCGCTGCAAGTTCAGCAAAGAACTCTATCTCATGTCGGGTCGATCGAGCGGCGGAGTCTGCGAGAAGTGTCGCCACAACACCGCCGGTAGACGATGTCACTACTGCGAGGATGGCTACTACCGTGATTGGACGAAGCCGCTGAGTCATGAGCATGTATGCCTAAGTGAGTTGTCATGATCATGATTGTACATTGAGAAGATGGCTTCACACGTGCAGTATATTATACAATGTATTTGTGTAAATGCTTGGGTTGCACCAAGGTACCATCATGGGGTCTCAGAGATCCATTTTTAAAAATAAAGTCTTTCAAACTGAGTTTACAGTTATTTTTTATAGTAATGTTTAAAATTATTACTGCTACATAACATTATTTTGAACACAAATCAGTTTTATTTGTATAAACTATAGTATTTTAAAAACATACAAAAATTAAAATGACATTTTAAATATTATATTATTAAGTATTCATATAAGACATAAAATAACAACGTTTTATTGCAATTTTATTGTTCCAAATATTTTAAAATTCTAATATCAAAAAGTTATATTGTAAGTATATAAGTATATATTCATTTCCAATGACCTATCACACACATCTTTAGATGACTACTTTAGAAAATTACAAGTGGAAAAAGTAAAAATTATACCATTTTACACAAATAAATATTTTCAATAACCTTATACATATGTGTATCATAATATTTCAATTACATTTTAGAAACCTATAATTATAAGTTGTCATAGAATTTGTACATTAATACATAAAGTAATTTTTTGTTTTATAATAAATAATATATTTAGTCAAGGGTATATTTTGGACCCCGGGTAATGAACGTGTAATACAACCTTTTTGTAGTTACCAGACAAAGCTGTAGTTATTAAACAAACACGTGGTTATTAAACAAACATGTGGTTTTTACAAACATTTTAAAATGTTTAAAAATATTTTTAATTTTTAAATTTTTTAAATTTATATTTGATATTTTTAAATAAACACATTTAAATACATTTTTACAAACATGTAGTTATTAAACAAATTTCGTGATACACACCGGACATGGTTCTTATGAGTTAATTGACTGACTTCCTGCGTTACAAGAGAAACATTGGGATACTGCATACTTTTTTTCACAAATAATACAAAATATACTTTTGTTTATGAGACATTTAAATAAAACTTACTATACGTTGAAAATAACTTATATTACAAAAAATGGATAAATATTTTATTCAAAGTGACGAGTATATAATTGGGTCATATCCATTATTTTCACACTATTGGTTTGTAGAGTTAGATATAGCTTTCAATGTGATGCAAGGTGCGGCAAGTAATCATAATTACTCTCTTAATTTTAATATTTAACATCATATTTAACGCGGATAATAATTAACCAGTCAGTAAGCAATAGTCAATAAACAAGATATAGTCAATAAACTATATTGTATGTATATATTATAAATAAGTATATGTATCCAATCGAGTATTAATTAGGTTATTAGCTGAACAATAATCGATCAATTGATACAAGCAGCGCTATGTATCAAATTGTTTGCTCAAATTACATAGTTTATTTACTTTGTTCCGCTAAATGTCTGTGTCAGTTAACCAGTTTAAAAGGTAAGTAATACATTATATATTGCACATTGATATTTCATGACTTAATTATTGCTTAATGAATTCTTTCGTTCTCACTGCATAGGTATACATAGATTATGAATTAGGTAATCATTTTTAAATTTGATGACGTTGAGTGACAATTTACGAAAAAAACTATTGAAGGTATTAAAGAGATTTCCTGTCGAACTATTTTTTTAAAGTAGTGTTGTGAACAATGACGATTTTCTGTGTTGCTAATTCTGAGAATTCTGAGAATTTTTTCGATAAATTAAATATGAAATTGAAATTTTTATTAAATGAAGGGAGAGTATATATATACATATATAAGCTGCAATATATTGTGATTATCAACCGCAAGAGTACTATTATTTATTTATAGAATTAAAATATTTTAAACAAATTATTTTATATTGTTTTTAATTGAAACTACGTTATAGTTTAAAAAATTAAAGATTAGCTCAATAATTAAAAAATTAATATTCTGGCGCCAAATTCTACAAAATCGGTCAAATGAATTATAGACATCGACTATAACAGATCACCAACGTGTAGTTACAATTATAACTATCTGAAAAAATTAACCACACAAAAAGTATACACATTCCTGCCATATATATCACACACTTTGCCAAACGCTGCACTGTGTTAATACAACCTGATTTGGCAAATTAATATCGGCCTAACATTTCAGTAAATCCACAAATCCACAAAGTACAATTGCCATGGCGTCGAAGGGTAATAAATAAACATGTAAGTAGGTTTGCCCACACACTGGAATTTGATATTTAAATATGTTCCTATGTATATTCGACATGTTTATGTAATAGTAAAGCTTGAGTAAACTTTGGCACATTTTTTGTATAAAAGAACTATCAACACGAGGGTTGAATATTTCATGTAGGAAATCGGATTTGTTACATTATTTTAAAATTATGAACGCCTCTTTATATATACATTAAGGGAAATTTCTTACCGCTCTCTTTCCACAGAATAATTGGGGTCATAATGAAAAATAGCTCTTGTTAAGGTTTATTAAATACTACAAAGCTAAATGATATCAATTTTATATTGATTACCAACACAACAATTTTCAAATCAATTGTGAGAAATATTTTCTTTTACTAAACTAAAGACCATAGAAGTTTCTTTATTTATTTCATGTCGATATATATTTTAATTAGTTATAGTTATTGCAGGTATATGTAAATTATAAATGGTGGGGCAATTTATACTCGTTTAAATTAATTTCAAAATAACTTTTGATAATATAACTTTAAATATATTATAATAAATCAAATGAATAACGTTAATTATTTTGATATTTTCCTTTCATTTTCGCCTGGCAGTTCATCTTTTTTATGAACAGTTAAGATTTTGCCTGAATATTGCGATATAAAATTATTAATGGTTTCTATTTCTCAATTTCTATTATGGTTACAAAAATTTAGTTTATCAAATTAGATACATCTATGAAATATAAATAATTAAAAATAATTAATAATATTTTAAATATTTAATATAACTTTCTAAATATATAACTCTTTGACTATTTTTTGTCATTTTAATTTTAATAAAAAAATGTTTTTAAATCTATACACATAAATAATATAGTAACAATAATAATTACAATGATTATATTAGTTGATATTAATAATAAAATAGTTCATTAGAATCAAATAAATATAGGAACGCATATATTTTGGATTTACAATATTAAAATATTACGAACAATATATTCATTTAATAATATAAATTTTTCAATTGTATTTTTCAATAGTATTTTTATGTATTATTTTATATATATATATATATGTAAGCATAAATCAGTATATATATTTATCGTTTAACTAAATCATTTGATTTTGATCTAGTCATTTTAACAGTAGTTTTGATTGTTGATGTTTAATATTTTATTAACAATAAATTAAATAAAAAATCCTAAAACTAAATTCCTTAACTTGATACATCTTTAAATCAGGCTTTATGGGCAAAGTAATAAAATTTCGAGTTTCCGCACAGACAGCTGTGAAATTATGCATTAAAAATTTGGCTTTCAGGTTAATTTTCATATAACGACTGACATAAATGAAATTGACACAAATGTCTTCAGATGCTAATCAGCTCGGCCTTGTTTATATAGAGAGAAAACTCTGGATTACAGTGCGTCACATTTTGTACAGATTTCAAAGTAAATTTAGTAAAAATATGTATTAACAAAATGCTATATGCTATGATCATAGAGATATAGTATCACCCTATCGTATAACTACACGAGAGAATATTAATTACATAGAGATATAAATGGTAATATTTTAAATTTATATTTCTATTCAATATGTTATAAATCATGTAGGCTATTCTTTTACCTATTTTATTTTATTTTATCTTTTACCTATTTGCATTCTTTATTATTTTGATATACTGCCTGACGAATTTTAGATCAATTAGTGACTGAATGCAAACGTTGCAAAAAATTCGAAAACATATTATTGTTTAAAATCACGTAAAATACATTGAAAATTATTAAATGTATACTTAATGCAGGTTTAGTTTGCCTACATAATTATTGCTAAACTGATTTTAGTTATTTTAATTAATAGCTAACTTATTAAAAAAAATTACAACCAAATATTGAATTAAAACGATCAATATTCACTTCACGTATTTAGAACACAAACGTAACTCCAATATTCATAAATAGAACAAATGAAACATAAAGTATTAACCTATTTAGAATTTAAAGTATTTCGTTGTTAGTAAATTAAAACAGAATAAAAAATATTTCCAATTTAACACAATAACAAAGTCAATTTTCTTTCTTTTTAATTTAAAAAACGCGCAAATGTTAAAATTCTTTAAGTAGCAATTTTGCTTTGTTTTAAATTATATATTATAACGGAAATTTAAATATTGTTTCCTATTGGTCACTATTCATCATATTTTTTCCAGTTTCTGTCATTTAGTTTTAACCGTTTTTACTGATTCAAAGTTGTCAGTATCTATTACACAATTTTATGGATATTATGACATAATATGAGTACGTGTTCTATACTCATTTATTAAAATTATGACATTCATTTGTTTACTTGATGGATTGAATATGTTAACATTATATATTATGCTCAACAGTTTTATTGTTATCCCAATAGTAGAACAAACAATCAATTTTTCCTTTTTCGGGAGACGATGGGAAAAATATATAGTAGGATTTTACAAAACTTATTATTTTATATTTTATATTTTAAAAAGAATATTTGTTAATAAAAAAACATCTTTTAGAATTCAAGATTCCTTTTATCGATAAATATACTCAATTACAACAAGATAAAAGACATGTTGTGTATCTTATTCCTAATGCATTCTCCACACGCAATCAAGACACTAAGCAATTACCGGTTTCCTTCCAAACACTTGAGCGTTATGTATTCTATTTGGAGTTAAATTCAAGATTAAATTATATGGCCTTCAACCCTTGCTTTATAATTGTATACATTAAAAAGTTTTCACTAAATTTTGATTATTGGTTAAAACGTATAATTAATGTTTTTCAAGTAAAATTGGGTAACCCTTCAATGATTGTTTTTATTGAATTACTAGAATTTATATTAAAATGAAGTATATTAGAATAGTATATAAACTTTTCTTCATTGTAATTTGGTGTAATAAGTATTAAATAACACAAACAAATAGTCAACGTTTTGTTTAAGCAAAAATACGATATAAAATGTTTAAAAAATACAAAAAGAACATCTTTATAGAGTTTAAACGCGCTTGTGCACATTTACACATATGTAATATAAAAATTATTTTATAATGAGACTTTACTTTACTTTGTTTTACATAAAAACGTTGCATAAATTAATGTTCTATGAAAAAATTGTTATACTTTGAAAAAAAGCCCGGTCGAATAAGTTTTATATAAAGCCTTAAACTTCTTTGTTTGATATACCACTCTAAATGTATAGGTTTAAAATGTAATACTATTATTTAAAAAAATAGACACCATCGAACTTGAGTGTTGTAGAAAGATGATGATACACAGTTAAATAGGTAATCGAACTTATTTGTATGCTTTGGTTATAATAAAAGAGAAGGCTTCCTTCTTTGAACTCATGGTTAAAAGATCTCACAATGGAAACAAATTTGAAGAAATTGGTCATAAATATTAACAGGAGTTGCAGACGACTTGATGGAACATTGCGACAAGTTGACATAATAGAATACTTTCTGTTAAGTAATAATACAAGAGTGAGAAGCCTGGCATATTATAAACGCTTCTAAAGGTACAAATAAACTTTCTTAAAAACTTAGGATTTCTTAAACTGGATCCACATCATAACTCATCGTTTCTCATTTTGAAGACACTGTATACTCTGTATTTTGTAAATGAACCAACCTTGCTAAAATATTATTCAACCTAGAAAATGTGGTTCAACTTTTGTCAAATAGAGTAATTTAAAGCTTATTTTTTATATATACAAAAGTATTGAAAGTGACTATTATTAGTTTAAACGGGAAGTAAAATAAAATGCAAATAATGAGCTAGCGCGTGTCTCGACGCTGTCGTTAAAGTTATTAATTAATCTTTTTAAGAATTCATTTATCTCTTCAATTAATTTGTAATCTATATATATCCTACTCATTACATCTCTAAAAATATTAACCTGTCATCCGTTTTTACTTCAGAGTGCCGCTGTCATCCAATTGGTTCAATGGAGAGGACGATCTGTGACAAGAAAAATGGTCAGTGTGTTTGCAAGGAGGGCGTAACTGGAATCACTTGCGATCGATGCAAGGATGGCTTCAAGCAGACCAACACTCCATTCCGGCCTTGCGCTCGAGGTAGGAATCTGGTTATAATCATTAATTACTGTTCTATTATATGGCTATATATACCGCACAACATAGTTGTTTTGATGCGCAAAAGCAGTTTTCGAATAGTGAAATTTGTTATGGAATAATTTTAAAAGATATTTTAGTCTTATTAGTATTTGCGCGAATATGCTTGCGTTAATATATTTTTTTTATTCTGTTATCTTTTCTTTGAATGTATAACATGATATATTGTAATGTTAAATAAACAAAAACAATATAAATTTCAAACAAAAATGTACTAAATAAATGGAAAAAATAAGCATTTTTGTTCAATAATAATATTTATTGTTACTTAATATTAACCCATTTTTTGAAACACATTTGTCCTATTTTAACATCTTATACATTTGAGGCTTGTTTTTTCTATGAATTTAAAAGTGGTATAATTTTTTATGATTAATTAAATTTTGTTTTTTATTTAAATAAACATATTATAGACAAAATTATTATAATACAGTCAATAATATAATTATATAATAAAACATTATTTCTCTATATAAAATATATATTCTAATCTGATAATTCATAAGGCTTTTCAAATCGCATTTAAATATCAATTCTAATTTTTAGTACATGCACATATATCTGGTATAAATAAATATCTCCGTCAATATATGTGCAACTAAGGTATATATTTAAATTAAAACTATATAGCCTATATATATATAGAGTAGGAAAAAGGATAGATATATAGACTGCTACCCTATGTTTGATCTATAAAGAAGATATTGCCTCCTCATGCGTGCATTTTAGGCGAAGGCCCGCACAAGGTGGACAAAGCTAATCCCGATCAGCTACTGGGTACAAAAAGTATATCGAAACATTTTTGAAACTCAGTTCTAGCTGCACGGTTCGAATTTGTGCCGCCGATTATACATATATTTTAAGACCTAATTTTGCATGTTTGACATATTAAAGTTCGGCAACTCCTTTTGACAGAAAGAAGTAACTAATACTGCTGTCGTTAAGCTTTATGACAAATTGAAAAACATTTTCAATATCAAAAGTTGACTATAAAAACATGAAATTTTTTTTTTTTAAATACAAAATAATCCACTTTTAGAGGTTTGCATAATTCATTTTAAAATTTGATGTAATTAATTTAAGAAATTAATATGTTTGCATGCATGTTTTGTGGTCATTAGAAAATACACAAACAAAATATGAGATATGTATACATCAGTATTTTGTTTTTTAAAAAGTTTGCTTAAAAGTTATATAACCGTGGAATGTTGAACTAGCTAGCTGAAAGCAACCTAAATATAGCATGACTTTAGAATTTTATAGTGTATGCAAAGTATAACAGATTGCATGTTTTATAAACAAAGTTGTGTTACATCTACTAAATTAGTTGAATATATGTTTATTTAAAAATTATTATTTTGATTACTACTTTATTTGCAAACTTGTACAATATATATATATGTATAACGTATGTTAAAATTGTTATGTAATAAAATAAGCACACCAGACAATATGAAGTTGATAGCATATTTATTTATAACTGACCGCGGAGTCAGTTTCTTAGTGGAGGGCCGGAAATATACATTAATTTTCCGAATTTTAAATTAAAAATACATTTATGTTTTATACTTAATGTCTTCTATTTTTCGTGAACAATGAGTGATAAAACTTTGCTCTTTGCATTGTTTATTTACATACATATTTCACAATTACCGAAATGTATTATTAACAAATCATATTTATATTGTTAAACAATTAATTCGAATTGTAATTTTACTCAATTATAAGAGGTGTTTCATAATAACAACGTTACGAAAAGTATGTTTATATTTCTTCCTAAATACAATATTTGCAAAAAACAAAGGAAAAAAATATTTGGAACATCTATTTGAGTAAACATATAATAGCATAACGTAATTAACATTAACAAAATAGTTATTTAGCTATGTAACATATTTATTATCAATTATAATTGGTCACTTAATATAGAATACGTTTTATTCTATCAATGTTTATAAAAATGTTAGTTATAATATAATGTTATACAAATATTTACGGTAATTATCAAATCTGAATATTAGTAAACGGAATAATCAAGATATGTTTATATATCGTTATTTACCATACTGCGGCTACAAACATTTCAATTTACAAATACTAAAACGATTTTGACATACGTATACAAAATGAACATACATCAAACACACGTTTTAGTTCGCTAGCCACTTATCTCTATAATAAGTAACATTTTAGGGTGATGCAAAAAAACTATCTATCTAAAATTATTAAAATTACAAAATCATAGTTTGGTTTGATGAATCATAGAATCTCCCGGAAATCAATAAAGTTTAATTTGAAATTAAATTTTAAAAATATAATCTCGAAAAAATAAAATCATAGTTTGGTTTGATGAATCGCAGAAACTTTCATAAATCATTAGTTTAATTAAAAATGTTGACTTTCCAGGCGTGTAACCGGGGGGGTCACACGCGGATTGATCCCCGTCAGTACTAAGGGGACCAAGAAAAAAATAGAGACCCCTAAACATTAGACATTTACAGCTTGCCTAATCACAAAATAAAGGCTACGCGCTTGGCTACGCGCTTGGCTACGCGCTTGCTCTCTATAAAATGAAACCATACTAACTCTTAATGAAATCGATACAGTTTAATTTAAAATTAATTAAATCGATACAGTTTAATTTAAAATTAATGAAATCGATACAGTTTAATTTAAAATGAATGAAATCGATACAGTTTAATTTAAAATTAATGAAATCGATACAGTTTAATTTAAAATTAATGAAATCGATACAGTTTAATTTAAAATTAATGAACATTTTCACTGTCAATTATTCTAAAATATAGAACAAAAAGTTAAGTTAGTGGCGTGTTCAGTGGCATTTGAATGTATTGAAAACCCAAAAATAATTTGAAGATTTTATTGATCATATTCTACTATTCGACGATGGATAGACCGCTTCTTAGAAATAGGGAACATTAATAAGTGAAAGGAAGGCGTTGACCGTCCAGTGACTACAAGTGGGAATTCCACATTCAACAAGATAAATGAACAACTCCTTGTTGACCCAACAGTACCAACTAGGCAGCTTGGAAGAGAAGTAGAAGTGAACCAATAAAGTGTAGTTAAATATGCTGTCTCCATAAGCATTTATAAGTACTAATATCATCCATAGAAATTCACGAGATTGGAGGAGCTCTCAGAAGATGATCTGCAGGTTGAAGACTTGAATTTTGTGAATCGGCCATAAACCAAGAGGATAATTTTTGTAATAGAATTTTATTTTCTGATGAAGCAGTCTTCTATGTAAATGGATCAGTTAACGAAACGTAATGTATACTATTGGGCACGCTCAAACCCTCATGCTATTAATGAGAAACTGCAAGATAAAAAAAATTGTTATTACTGTTTGGCGCATGGTGTCCATCACAGGGGTTATGAGTTTTGACATCAACTTTGAAACCATAAATGTCGAACGATAATGTCGAGTCTTAAAAAAGCATGTCATTCCATTATACTGCAAGTGCCGTATATAGAGAAAATTGAATGTTTCCAGCGATCTCCAGATCTTATGAGATCTGGTAGCACGACCAACAAATCGTCGACAGTTTGCTTAGAAAATTGAGGAAGAGATCCAAAACATCCCTCGTCAGCAAAAGGAAAACCATAATAAAATTTAAAGTTTATTACAATTAATACAAATATATAATACAAATATGCAAATATTAATACAAATAAGATGTTTCGGGATCCATATATCAATATTTCAGACGAAGGTGTGAGTTCTGCATTAACAACGATGGAAGACATGTTTAACATTTTTATAACTTCATTTTTTATATATACTAATATTGTAAACTCATCAGTTTTGAACAATATTGTTTTAAATATATGATACGTTTATGATAGGTCTGTATTACACGAATATGTATTTTGAATAGTTTTTTTGCATCACCCTGTATTTAAAAAGAAAACTCCAGTTAAAAATAAATTGTTACAAAATATACTTGCTAATTATAACTATTCAAAATCTGTCCACAAAAACAAATATCTATCCCTGATATATGTATATTTATTCGTGAGATCTATATCGGATAAACATTTTTAAAAGAATTTAGATTGAAACATATTCAAATTAGACATGAGTTTGTGTCCTATATAGAGACACAATATGATAAAAAATATAAATACATTTTTAATAGTAAAGTTTTGTTAGTTTCTCTTAATGTATTTAAATATATTTACTGTATTATGTTTTTATAAAAATTGTGGAATCTGCATGGGAAATTATGGAATCCATAATTGTAACAGTTAAATTAGTCTTTAAAAGGCTATTCGAATTCTTAAAACGTATGCTTATATATAAAGTATTCGATTGAAATGCACTATTTATTTTATTTTTATATGATGTTTTAAATTTATTCATATTCAATATAAAATTAATAATTTTTTATTAATGTGTTACTATTACCATTTATTAAATACGCTTGTATTAATATTATCCATAAATTGTTCCTTTTACAGATTTTGTAGATACCTCCTCACAAAATATGCCAAGCGGTAAGTGAACTGAAAGCATTGTTTGAAAAACAAATTCATATTGACTTTTCTATACATTATAGTCTGCTTATATATAGTAATCTCTAATTGAACATCTCACCGACATTAGACAGCAAAAACCCACCAAACTTTCTCAGCATAAAAACGGTCAATAAATCTTAACTGAATATTCATAGTGATGCCACATTGTCTGTCTATATACCCTATGTCTGATGGCAACATTGAGGAAACCCACTATTGTACCTTTAAAAAAGTATACTTAATTTTACACCACTCTTCCAAGTCAAAAACAATTATGAAAATATATTTTGATTTACGAAACCTCCATGACTACACATTGCAGATTTGATGCTGCAAATGTACGTCGGTACATCATATATACATATTATATAAATAACTGTAAACAGCTAATATCATTTCATCGTTTAGTTTATGATATAGTATGTAAAGGTACATACATATTATTAATTTTGATTCGGGATTTGCAGTAATAAAGACATACCTGCATGTATGAGATAGTAATGACCGGCACAATTAGTTCCACTCTGTTGGTAACATTCACGGGACGGGTGCAAGCCTTTATTTCTAAGTACTGGTACTATTGTTTGAGCACGTACACTCCACCATTATTCACACCTAGCTATTGTTCAAAGCTGTTGCAATATTATGTTGCAAGCTATGTCTATGACAAAATGAGATGCTTTAACAACGAAACTTGACACCCGTAGGACGTCAAATTACCACATTATGTATGTTGGATGTTGGAAGACAGAAAGACAACGTGTACAAGCATTTTATATACACCTGCAAAGCATTAAGTGATTAAGGCTTTATACTCAGAATTTGTATTGATATAATTACTCTTGTGAAAACTCCAAACTTTATAAAAAGGCAACCAGTTGGTAGCATTTGGTGATAACAATAATATTATTAATAAAAACAGTGACGATAAAAAAATATATTAATTTATGTTATTCGATTAATAATACAACGGAGGCATCGCTGGACTTGTCATATCAAAAAATATTAATTCTAAACTAATATGAAGCATTATAAATAAGGAAATCTTGTTTAACATTATTTTTTATGACATGACGTGAACAATTCGTTAATCGCAATTATACTACCGCATAAACATTGAAAAACAATTGATAACATAAAAGCTTTATATATATATATATTATATTTATTATAGATTACGAAAATGTTATTTAGTGTAAGGGATAAATAGTTAAATTTCGGTGGAAGGTTTTTGTTAATAATTAATGGAGTTTATATATAGGATATCCATGGTTTTGCAGGTGGAACTTTGTACTTTGTTATTATTAACGTTAAAGGATAATTCACAAATGCTTCCACAGATTTTAACAGTTCAAACAATCCACACACTATATTCTTTTAACTACTAATTTTAATAAAATTAATAAAATTGCAGTATAAAGCTAATAAGTTATAGAGTTTACTATGTTTAAATTTGATCAATAAATATTCTTTCACTAAACTAGTAGATATATAGAACGAATATTTATAAAGTCAAATCATTTACAAACAGCGCAGGCAACAAAATTTTAATAAAAATGGTTCGAATTATTGTTTAATATTGTTTCTATATACACTACAGTTTTGTATAATATATTGTTATATTTTATTTCCAAAAATGCTATTTACTAAATCTATAAAATAAGATACTAAGATATTTATGAACTATATATTACGTTGTTTTATTGCTTCCGTCAAAATTTAAAATGATTGATGAAATTTATGAAAATGTTATTTTGAATTCTTTTATTCAACAATAAATAATTATTCTTCATATAGCTTTGAACATTGAACCTATATAGAATACATTACTTTTATAATAATATTATTTAATTGTTATAAGTTACATTCAACAATGTATACATTTTATAGAAAGCCTAAAGAGGTATCCCAGACATATATAATGATATTCCCTTCCTGTAATACGCACAAACACACTTTAAATTATTGATCAATCAATTGATTCAATAAACAAATGAATATGTTTCATTTTTTGACCTGTTAAATGCAAATAGTCAACTTAACTATTTTAGAATTTAAATAATAAAAAATTGTTTTCTTAAAAAATAAGTTTATTTTATTTTTTTATTGCGCATATTGTCAGCATCTAACTTCTGGCGTTCGGCTATTTAGTGTAAGGGGGCACATATTATAGAAGAGGCATATAAGAAACATGAGCATAATTATGCTTAAATTAAGCTTAAATATAATTATCACCCGTTCATCAAAATCGCTCACGAAACATCCATAGATGTCTTATGAATGTGTTTTTATATATTTTTAATATTATATATATACAGCAAAATTTGTCTTGTACAAACTCCCTAAAAAGTAAGGAGAACAATAGCACACGAAAACATCATTCGCGCATGTAGGCACTAGTATAAAGGCCCTCTGTAAAAGTTAAATTAAACAGAAAATTCATCAATTTGCTTGACTTGAATTTTTGCGGAATTAAAATGATACAAGTGCGGCAAGTGACAGTCGCTCAAATTTATATAGCTTTTTTTGGAATTGGAGAAAGCTGCACATAAACTAAACGTTGCTTCAGTTTCTGATCAGAGTTTCATAGTGCGAATAACAAAAAAAATCGAAATAAACTTATTTATATAAATTTTTATAGAAAATTTATATAAATTTATATGCAAAGAACATTGTGTGTAGATAATCTCTATAGTGTTAGGCGTTCTTTTCAAAAACTCTCTCATTTTATATGTTTTCTGTTGTCTGTTCCTTAATGTTATTTTGAATAAAGTTTTGCAATATAATACTTGTCCTGACCTTTTAAATGTTGATAAATGTAAGACTATCTCTAGGGTAGACTACACCGTTGGCATTCCGTGTTATGAAAAATATTTTGCCAGTGCGAAAGTTATTAGCCAAAACACTAAATATTTTCAATTTAGATATTTTTAATCGTTTGAGTTATCTTTATTTTGCTGTATATATTCTGTATATATTACATAATGATTAACTGATAGGAAGTTATTGATTTTTGTTTATTTAATTGTATCCGACTCATTATTTGTTCGATGTATACATTAAAATTCAAAGTGTGCGTAGGTTCAGAGATATTGTAAAAAATATATGTGCTGGAGTCATGTTTGGGGTGTACAAATAATTTTTGTCTGTATATAAATTAACTGCAACTACAAAACAGTCTCAAAAAGATAAATGAATAGTACCAAAATAAAAATGTTTAAAAGAAACGTAACGATGTACCATATAATATATAGTTATACAAATTTATATCGGCATGTTGGAATATTACCGTTAGTATATAATAACAGTTGGCAAAATCATAACAATATAATTAAAGTTAGAGATCGATATCCGACAAAAGCATGCCTTAGTAAATGCCCAGCAAATTTACCGTATTGTTATATTTCATGAAATTTATTATATTGTTTTATTATTTTTAGTTTGTAACATTCGCTAAACGGCTCCTATTACATTATTATTTAAAATTATCATTAAAATGAAAATATTAGTTAGATGTTATGCTTTGATGAATAATAACATTCCTATTAAAATAATAGAACATAAAATAACATTCTTACTGTCACGATAAAATCTATTTACTGTTGTTTACATTTTAGCCCATTCGTGCACCACAATTCGCTAAAACAAGACCTTTACATCTTTAATTTTTATACACGCAAATATTTCAGCTCATAACTATAACGACTAAATCATTGTCATGATCGCGTCTAATTGATTTATGAGTAATTAAAACAAAATACGATGTCTATTATTTTGATACTAAAAGACTGAGGTTTGAAGACCAATATATATGGTTAAATAATTCCGCCATCTATTAAATATCAGAAAATACTCCTTTTTTAATATATGAATATATAAACAACAGATATTTTCAAATTTATAATGTAACTATACTGTGTTTCAATATTCGAAACTGTATTTTCATGAAAGAGGATATTAATAAAAAAATATTATATACACCTAACATTTATTGCCCAATTTATGCTAGAAAAATACTAAAAATCTGAAGCACATGATATTTCGACTTGTTATTACTGAACATTTATGTGTCACTATATACAGACATCTGCCTTATGGGAACCTCTTTTTGTATCAAATAACACGAAACCGATGCAATATTCGGTCAGTGCGTGATTGATATCACCGCCTTATAAAATATTCTAACAGAAGAATATATTAAAAACATTCAACTGTACACAATCCAATAAATATATCATGCTGTATGGCATGAACTTGATTAAAGACACCAATTACAAATCTTACATATGATTTCAGTTTTCAAGTTCCATTTCCTTTTCCATTCAGAAATATAATTGCGAAATTTGTTTATCAATATACACATGTATGTATACTTCATGATGTAATAGAAACAGCCGAACAAAAGCAATTAATGTATATTATGTACAATAATAAAAATAAATGGCATTAAATGTATTTATAGTTTTTTATAGCACATTCTTTAAAAATGATTATTAAATATAACACGGTAAATTGTAGGTAAAGGTATTATTTATGATGACTAAAATTTAGAAATAATTTAAAATATGTAATAAATCAAGTAATATGTGGTTTTGCAAACATTTAAACGATATACTCGTAAACATACCGTATTGTGTACTTTATTAAAATATTCAGACGTTCGATTCACATATACAATAAATTAATTAATTATTTATTTTTGATCGCACAAAATATAAATGATATATTTATAGTGTTTTCCGTAAATTTCACCATATATAATATTTATTAACAAAATTCCTTTAGCACACACGTCAAATGTTTTCTTTATATATAAACGAGAAAAAACGTTAAACAAAGTTAAATTAGTCATTCAAATTTCACTGCCGACCGGGAAACTGCTGAATAATATTTAGAAATATGCCAAAAAAAATAAAATATAAAGACTAAAATGAAAATGAAAATGAAAATATACAAAAATGCTGATAATAATTTTTAAAATTCTGGTGTGAGATTACGAAGTTTTCACTGATAGTAATGTTTTTTAACTTCTGGTATATATACAAATATAAAAGCTGATGATATTATTACAACACTTTCATCATTCAATTTTACACTTATTAGTTTACATATATTAATGTAATTATATTTTAGATTAGTAGTATAAATGAGATGTTTATACTTATCATTAGAAAGTTCTTCACATAATCATTTTGAAATAAACAAATTGTTTTCGCTTTAAACATGAGTCAAACAAAAACATTTGGTTTTAATCTGATGTTATCAAACAAAATAAATATTAATTGCGCTCTACGTATCGGAAGGCATAGTTGAATTTTTTTATGAAAATGTATTATTTATTAAATGATAAAAGGAGTTATATGGTGTTGCATTGTTTTACAAAACATTCAGGTTTTAAATGTACATCTTCTTATATATATTTACATGTACATTTTTATATACATACACATTTACATTTTTATAGACATTTACTTGGATTGTACGCATATAAGACTTCATTTTCAATTCTATTATGTGATATGTCTTACACATATTATTTATTAAATCATCATTTGCAACTTTATTGATGAATATTCCAAATTGTGATTTTTTAATATTTTATAATAAAGGAGTATTTATAGAATAACATCAGAAAGAATAAATTGAAAAATAATATTAGAATAAGGTTATGCCACATATAAAAACATAAGATAACATCATTTTGGAAAACTGACAATATCTGAATTTTACATGAAATTTTTGAAATTGTTATATAAATATGAAGTATTATATGTGTGTTAAGTTTTAACTAGACGTTTCAATATAATTGAGCCTGAAATAGTAATACAAATTATATTCATTATTCAAAATATACATATCGTTTTATTTCAGATCCTGCTTGTAAAACATGCAGTGCTCGCAAGAAAAGAATTCGATTCAAGAAATTTTGCAGAAAACAAGCAGGTAAGCGGAGGTATACATATTGCATCTGAAATAGATTCTGTTGATGATTAGAAGGAATAGAATACATTGTTTCTAAATATTGATTTTCGAAACATTTGGTATAGTGTTATTAAAAAAATTTATTAAAATTATATGTTATAAAATAGTTTTAAAACTAAAAAATAGTGTTATCCATTCGTTACACATACGTGTAAATAATAGATAAGTAAAAAGTAATCACTTTGCTTGGGGAATAATTTTTATATTTTAATAATTTTAAATTAATTAAAACAATTTTAAGAATATTTTATACAAATTAAAACCAGTCCTTTGATGCAAACTCAATAAAAGTTAAATATTCTTAAAATATACAAACTGAAAAAATTGAACAATATTTCTTTAATTTTACATAAATTATACAATCAGAAAAGTTTTTTATTATTATTATATGTTTTGAACTTTGCTTAATTTGATTTAAATTATCTTTTAAACTCATCTCCGATTATATAGTTGAAATTTATAAATTAACATTTTTTATAGTTAAATATTATTCCATTTTTACGGATTTTATATTTTATGGATATTTATTTTTATTTAGTTTGTTAAAAATCAATTGAAAAATCATCATTGCCGCTTTTTTTTTTAAAGGTTCCTTCTACCATTGACTGTTTTTTATTGTATATTATTATGATTCCTCTAGTTGAATGTTTACACACTTATAAGATAATATACATACAGTATATGTTACAAAACAAATAACTGCAAAAAAATTACATATAACAATTAGTTTTTTGTAATTTTTTTATAATATTTTGAAATTTTGAAATCAGTTTTCGACTTAATAAAAATATGTAATATGTATATATCAGTATATTAAAAATAAACAAATAATTGAACTTTGCATTTTGAACAATGTTTTAAATTTAATGAACGGCCTAATTTGCAGTTAGTAAAGCTATATAATATATATGTAACAAATAATACATATTCCAAATAATTTTAGTTATCCGTTTATAATATTTACTTCCTATCAATCAATAATAGATATACAATTAAATGCTTACACGATGAAATTAACTATATCTTTTATATTATAGACTTTAAAACTGTTTATGTATCGCAATTTGCTCAATAAGATTTACGTAGGGTATAGGTTGGCGTCTGAGATTATTACATTTAACTTTCAACACCAAAAATAAAAATGAGCATAAATTGTGTCCATGCATGTTTATTTAATCAACATTTTAATAGGAATAACTATATATGATAAATATGCATAAATAACTATAATAATAACAGTAAATTATTAATATTTATCTATCGAATTAAAAACGTGAAGATCTCATATTAATTAGATGATGCTGTTTTACCAATTTAAAAACTATGTATATATATTTATTTTTATTTATGAAAAATTAAAAGTCTATTATTAAGAAATAGTGTTTTTTTATTTGAACTAAGGTATATCGATTGAAATAATGTAATGCTTTTTTATGTCTGCTAAAGTAACGCATTTATTTTTTTAAATATTTTAAAACACTGATGTTTTATAAAAATATGATTTCTATATTACAAAGAATTATAATTTAGTATAATATAAATAAGTAATATTATTAAAAAAAACTTATAAATTCTCTCTGGAAGCAAACAATTGGTATTCGCATGGTTTTGTTTTTAACATTTTTATAATAGCCTATATTGATCCAAAAACAAAAATTAATTAATATAGAATATTTTTATTTCATTCAGAGTTACATATTTATAAATATTTTTACGTCCAAAAATATACATATTTAAACGTTCTATTCACTATTAGACTATACATAAAATTACGTATTCAAAATATATAGTATTACTTGTCTTAGCAGTATAAATAATACTATTTCTACTTAGTTATTGTAGTTATTATTCTCCAAAAAGTAGTTACCACTTTTTCAAAAGTAGTAATTAACAAATTTTAATTGATATTTGATATAATCATAAAAATAGTAAAAATCTTTCCAACAGAATTATATAAAATTGACGTTAACTTTAATTACATTACTTTATTGAGTATTTACTAATAGAAAATGTGCTGTAATCATGATCAATCGGTCTATGAATGTCACTACTGATCTGCGCTAATGCACAAACCATATGAGATTCAATTTACTTCCACATATTTCGCGATCAGGCATTAAATTTTACTAAATAGACTAAGCAAAGCAGAAGTAACTTCTTTCGTGAGTATCTAAAAGAATTAGGTCGCCTTTATGGCTGGTCACTTCGCTATAGAATGAATACCAGTGGCATTCCCGCGTACCGGATAGTTTATAGCACGAGCAACAATAAATCCAGCTTGTCAAGCACGCTAATGTAACACCTCTTTGAGCACGGACTCACACTTTTGAAATTGCTGGGGGTTCTCTTGACTAACAAGGGTAGACACCCCGACGCCTATACAATGCGTTATTGTATTATCTCTACTCACCCTCTGAAACGAGGTTAGCATTCTTTTATTTTAATTTTAAGGCGCTCTCAATAGCAATCCGTGTAGTGCTTAAACCGCTCATTTCTGCGGTTTCAGTTCAAGAGATGCAGGGTTTCACTTGCTGTATAGCCTGCATAGATATTTTTCTATAAATCGTACTCTGACGAGAACAACAATTTCCCTTCAGTATAGCACTTACGCTGTTCTATCCGCCGCTGCTTCAGCGCCGCTTGAAGCTGTGTAGCTACGTTATGATGCAGTAATTGAGAATTGAAAAATATGTGTGGGTTCCAATTTCGGTTTAAGTTCATAACCGAAAAAGGAGCTTTACAATTACAAATAATGAACGTGATGTATTCTATTTACTTAAGTAATTATGTGATCCTTACTATAAGATACAAAACTTTAATTCATGTTTAAATATACATATTTAATATAGTTCCATGATATTATAATATAATATATAACAAAATATACTATATAAAAGTATATAATATTTAAAAAAACAACTTTAGAAAATGATTCCAGAGAATATTAGTAGATATAGTCATAAATAATAAATAAACACTTTTCAAGCAAAATTACAATAATTAAACTTAATTAAAACCTTTGAAATATTTAAAATTTGATTTGAAATAATGAGGTGAATAGAAATAAATCAATCTACAATAAACAATATCGATAGTAGTAATTATTAGTATAATTAATAGTTAATAGTAATTAACATAACAGTTAATAATAATATATTAATATAATAGTTTTGCTTATTGTATGATTGATTTTTTCAATTCACCTCATTGTTTCAAATCAAATTTTAAATATTTAATGAATTACATTTTATGATTTTAATCAACTTATAATTATTGAAATTTTGCAGAAAAATATTTATTTACTATTAGTAAAACCGAAACCATGGTCGCATAATTTTTGTGTTTTTGATTTTTTTAAGACAATTGATTACATTGAATCCTATAAATTGGATAAAATATACAGAAGTTTTTTATTTGAAATTAAGAGTAATAATAGAAATAAACACAATTAAATCTTATAAATTTTATAAAAAATCAGATGCTTCAAACTATATTGTATAATCTATTATTAATACTGTAAGTTCTCCTTCATTAAAAAGCAACAATAAGAGTAGAATAATTAAATTAAAGAATTATAAATCCTAAAGTTTAACAGTATATAAAAAGGAGGATAACTATAAAGGTGAAAAGTATGTAAATGTTTGTTCTATATATATATATTTTATGTGAATTATAGTGAATTCTAAGTGAAGTTTAAAAATATAATTGAGTAAAATTCTTTCTTGTTTTATAAATTTACCAAAAACATCGGGTTTATGTGAAGTAAAATTAAAATTTTTACTTTGTTAATATTTAAAAGGTAAATTCAAAAAAGACAATATAACAAATTTTAACGGGTTGATTTTCATAAACTTTTTGCGTTATGAAAAATAAAATATTTATCAAATAAACAATAAACAAATTATCCTAAAATTAGAAAGTTATTTAAATTATAAATACAATAAATAGAAGTAGGGTACCCACAATTATAACATATATGCCCCATTTGCCGATACCAAACGCTATTAATCATATTTGTTAGATGTTTAAAACACAACAAAATAATTAATTTTTGCATATTGAAATCATAAAAGTAGAATATTCCCGTAATTCGTTCGAAGCATTGATTCATGAAACATTCTAACCAACAGAGACACATTATTTAATTTTTAAAAGTTGTAAACGTTTTTCAACAGTTGCGCCCATGGGAAAAGAAAGCCCATACGTCAGTTTAATATACTACATTTTCGTTTGTATATTTCACTGTCATCTTGTCCTGTCAAACATACAAATTTGTATTCACTCGTTTAAGATCCGGCCATTCAGACCTGAACATGAGGGGAAAAAAGAGAGCGAAGGGGTAGATAGACGTTCAAATTGTAATTCGCAAAGTATACTAATAGTTCTCCTTTGACGATGTCTCACCTGCTAATTACTGTATAGGTATATATAATTTGCTGTATAGCGACGGACAGTTTGCGCATTCCGAGGCGCACGCCTGTTCGGAGTAATTTGTCCAAGCGTCACACATCGCTGTAGTTTAGAAAGCAAAAATGACGCCATGTGGCACCTAAGCAGTCATCCGATGTACAATATGTGTTGCTTTCTGGCCGTCGTCCACCGAGATTCTTATTACCTTGACGCCAATGCACATCAGATGAGATCCTTTCTTGAATGTCAATTGAGTTGGCAACTATACGTATAGTTTTACACGTAGCTTTCAAAAAAAAAAGTTTTTTGAGGTTTAGTTGTAGTATGGTGTGATGCGGAGGCTGGCATTATCGTACATCATTCTAACATACAATATATAAGTGCATTCTTAAAGTGAAATCCAAAGAATACAAGTGGCAAATCATATTTTCAGAACTGCTAAATAATATATAAAAAGTTTAAAAAATTGAAAACGTAATAGAAAATATGTGGAAAATATTACACATTGTTAATAATGTTAATACAATAATGTTAAGTATGTTATTAATGTTCATAAATAGGCGTAATTATCGGTTCGTTATATAATAAAAGGAATATTCTGCTCATTATAGAATTACAAATAAAGTTAAGCATTAATATAAACAGACGATTAAGAAAAACCATATCGGTTTTGCATATATAACTCATAATGAAAAGGTTGATATAATAAGTGATGTAAAATAAAAACTATTTGTTTTTTTACATACCATCGGAAGTCCAAATTCGGTCAATTGACTGGTAAGATTAGTTTGAATTCTCATAAATCAAACACGATGTAATCTAAAAAAAAACCGAATAGGTATTGTCATAAGCAATGTAAACTTAAATTTTTGGGAAATAACTTTTAATATGGTGTACAGTATATATACTTATACCTTTAATTCCAAGAATACTCAAGCCAGTCAATTGACAGGCTATATTCCCGGCATGGATGTAAATGGGTATATTATGCATATATTCCCAATAAACCAGAGAACTGTAGTTTACACATTACGCGATTTTTCTAAGACATTCAACTTCCAATTAATTTAAATGACGTTATAATTAAAAGAACCTAGTTTCGCCGCATTTTATGGTTGATTCAACTGACCAACAAACGAAACGTCCAGTTACCTGTTATTGCGGTGACCATTTACTTTATATCAAGGCAAAATAAGAATAATCACCACATTATAGATAGTAGATGCCTCATAAGCGTTACACAGCGGCTGCGGCATAAGCATAGATAATCAAAAAGCTACATGTTAAAGATACTGACATTGATGATGGAGATGTGTCGACATTTCCAGACGATGACAATACTGAATTTGATACTGAAGAATTATGATAAATACATGAACTTTGATGGAAAAGCTGCTGATGCCGAACCATTTCTACCAGCACTGACTTCGAAGGATGGAATATTCTGGCATGAGCACCCAGTCCAAAATACTGCCAAAATGCCCCTTCATAATCTTCACTATAACCTTATAATCTCATCACCAGGAAGGCGCTATATACTCAATATATTTTATGACGAAATAATACCGTCACTGAAATTTTCTACGAACTATTTGACCAAAAAAACATCGATGACATCATGAAATTTACCAACAAGGAAGCTGATTACCATGCTTTATACAATTTCAATCTTGATTCTACCAAGCCTTGTGCATTTATTGGTCTATAAATAGTTTTAGGAGTTCTGAATAGACGGTGGGTGGAATAAACTAATCATTAATTTATTGAGTGAGAATTTGATAATTCTGGACGCCTCGCTTGACATATAGCATGAGAAGGAATCGGTTTCAAGACATTATACGCTTTATTCGATTTGCCAACCAAGAGACAATGCGCCAGCAATGAGAGGATGATGTATTCTATCATATATGAACTGTTAGAGCCGTGTTATCTAGAAATTGTCCAAATCATACCGACCTTTCGAATCTGTAACGTCGATAAACAGTTTCTTGCACACAGAGCCTGATGTTCGTTCGTTCAATACATGTAGTTAAAATCGTTCAAATTCAGCATTAAATTGATGCAAAATATAATCTTATTACATTCTGGAATAAACGTAACGTGTTGAAATGTGTGGGAGACCTTGTGCCTGGAATTAACGTCACCATTGAACGTTTGTTTATATATCAAGTCTGGCAAACAAGTTGTTTGTTATGAATAACGAAAAGAAACACCCAAAAAGATGAAGGACTTTAGCACGACTGCTCCACTTCACGAATTTCAGATTCTTTATTTCAATCAGAACAACGCTGCTTGCTTGCAAGGCGAAAAAATAACAAAACTGTCTACTTGATCTTAAGTATACACAAGGAAGGTACCATACTCGAAAAACCTAAATTAACACCAGAAATGATATCATTCTACAACAATACCAAGTGTGGAGTCGACGAATAAGATGAGAGATATATTAGAAATGCTAAATATACCACAAATGTAAGTTCTCATTTCTGGAATACTCATGAATTTAAAAAATATGTTGGATATATGCGGTCTAAATGCTCACGCCATCTCAGTGGACACCAAGTTGTAACGGTCTTCAGGAGATAATTTCTGTTGCACATCACAAATGACATGTGTCAGGATTAAATTACCTGTTGTAAACACGTCAATCCTCAAATCGTCAGGTACAATGATCCACCCGTACTTCCTTTTCTCAAAAGAACTACCTGCTGAATAATATACAGAAGCAGCTAAGCGAAGGATGTGTGTGTTACGTCTTCTGTTTGGGTGTGTACGACTTGTATGCCAGAGTAGCGTCGCGCTTTTGCTAGCATTCGGTCTATATGATTATATATCTTTATACTTTATAAGTAATATTACATATCATTGTACATGATATTTTTAAACATATGTAATAGTAATGTAATTTTGTATTTAATTATACTAAGTATTGTGCACTGCACTATATTGTACAGTATATTGTTCTTATAAAATGCAATAAAATGTATTTATGTAATAAACTGTGTCTTTTCTGTCATACGCTATCTATGAAACAATAGTAAAAGGATGGATTGTGTATATAAAAGTTATTATATGCAATTACTATAAAAGTTACTATAATACTATAGTTCTATTATTATTAAAAGTTACAATACATAACTGTTGGTCAATTGAACGACTTGGGTAAAATAAATCGGCTTTGTATAAATAAATTAAAAGATTTTTGGTGTATTTTAACTAATCTTCTAATCATATTTGTCTATATCTACTTTTAGAATAATAATTTAAATAAAAATAATTAATAGCCAAATAAGTGTCTAAAAAAATATACTAATCAGGGATTAATTGTTATATAATTGAAGGAGATTATCAAAGAACAAAAATTTATTATAGAGTAGGATTGTAAACAATTCATCAGGAATAATTACATACATTAAATTACACCAATGAATGAAGAATTGGTTGGCATAAAACTGAGAATATAAGCATTGAAATCAAATCCATAATTAATGACTATTTTCAACAATTATTTGGAGGTTAAATTGATTATATATTTACGTTTTTTCCCATCATTTTATTTTTTTACATTAAAAATTAAATAAATAATCAATCCAATTCTAATAAATCAATATACATCAAGTTAGAGGTTAGCAAAAAATTAAAAATTTAATAATTTTAATAATTTTAATAATTTGCTGTATATAATGGGGCATATATTAGATATCAGTGGAATCTTATATATAAATATAATCGGAAGTTTTATTTATTTAGCGATAAGGACTCTTTTTACAAATGTGTCCGTTTTATTTAGAAATTGCGGTATGGGATTAGTTTCTATTATAAAATCACGTTTTCTTGCAATAACCGACCCTCCATCACTTTATTACGCTTAATTATTATTACCTAAATAGTATTTTCTGTCAATATTAAAATGTATTTATTAAAACATTTAAAATAGTGATCTTTAAAATATATTTTTTTAAATAAACTGATCTAAGTTAAGAACCTAGCCTTAATTCATAAATCCATGCTTGACTGATCTGGAAGTATTTTTCTTGAAATACAAAAAAAATATCTCATAAAAAATATGGTACCTGATTAGAATGAACTAATATTATATAGGTAATGGTTCAAAAGGTGTAATCGCTATATTAATCGCTATGTAATTTGTTATACTATTATAAACTATTTAGCGTTGATGTAAAAATTATTTTGGTATGTTTTCGATTACACAATTGAACCCATTTTAAGACAATTTCCGAGTGAACTAATATAATGAATTTACCAACTATAATATACCGATCTGCTCTAATTGGAGGCTTCTGATATAAGTTAGATATTCCACTTCAATAAGTAAGAACTAAGCGCACAGCCAGTACAAACAGCAGAGAGACAGAGCACTACCGGTTTCGAGCTATTCAGCTCTCATTAGGAACCCTAGTTTTCCTACTGATGACTGGATTGCATGTAGTACTTATTAAAACCTCAAACAAATCGTCAAAAAAAGCAAGTTGAATAGTATAACATCAAAGATAGTAATTCGGGGATATCCACCAGCAAAAACCACATAATGTGAATAATAATAAATAAGCACCAAGCGCAGAGCCTGTACAAACAGCAGATAGACAGAGCACTACCGGTTTCGTTCAATTCAGCTCTCATCAGGTACCCTAATCTCCCTACTGAGACTAGAAAGTCATTTCAGAAAATTTCTGAAAATCATTTTAGAAAGTGGACACACTTAGCGTTTTAATTCACAATCAATTTAGCATAAAACACTGCTTTGTATATCAAAAACCGTCACAATTAAATTAGTCAATATTATTATCTTTTTTTATATTTTCAATGTTCTTGTCTAAAAGGTTAATTTGTGTATGTTAAGCTGCGAAAATTAATCTTTCAGTAATGCAACCTATGTATAAAATCTTAGAATCTATTATGACGGCGATTATTCAACATTGAGGAATAATTAATACCATTACGTGTTAAACACATTCGAAAATAGCAATTTTTGCATTAGGCCTATTTATCAACCTGTAGAACTGTAGTTATTTTGTATTAAATATGACGTTGATATAACACTAAATATATAAATATATATTTTAATTTATATAAACTAAATTTATAACTATATAACATTATAACACTAATTTCATTGCGCAATTTAATCAATAGTGAATTTTCGTATTAATATTTAAGAGGTTAATGTTTTCGAAAATAAAACGTTAAAAGTTAGCAAAATTTGATATCCTGAATATATACTATCATATATGAGCAATTTCCATTACAAAGTTATGAAAATTCTGAAAAATTAATTATAATAATTTTTTTTTTAAATAATTAGAAAAATAATTATTTCAAAGTTTTTATTTGGAAGTTTTGCGTTCTTTTACCAGTTCTTAATCTTTACACTTATTAATTACAAATATTTGATATTGATGTCAAATAATGATGAAATAATATTTATATTCAGGACTCAAGTTTTATTAGATTAAATTTTCGTACCAATTTTTTTAAATACTACTTGTAATCGATTTTTATAACATCCCGCTTGTTTATTATCACAATTTATGAATAATATATTTAACTAATATTTCTACTAAATCATCCTATATAAATATAATTAATACTATAAATGCCTAGTGTATGTATGGCGGACCAAAGGGTTCAGTGTGGAAATCTCTAAGATTTACAACTTAAACGAGGTCTGCAAGGTATAGCTCGTTTACCTCGAGGTCTGCAAGGTTAACCTCGAGGTCTGCAAAGTTTATCTCGAGGTCTGCAAGGTTTACCTCGTTTACCTCGAGGTCTGCAAGGTTTACCTCGTTTACATCGATGTCTGCAAGGTTTACCTCGAGGTCTGCAAGGTATACCTCGTTTAAATAATATATCTTAAATATTTCCATACTGAACCCTTTGGTTCACTGGTGGGTTCAGTGTGCAGAAATCTCTGAGATGTCTGCAGGCTTACCTCGTTTACCTCAAGGTCTGCAAGATTTATCTCGTTTACCTCAAAGTCTGCAAGGTTTACCTTCAGGTTTGCCAGGTTTACCTCGAGGTATGCAAGGTATACCTCGTTTAAATTGTAATTATTAGAGATTTATAAGGTAAACCTTTCAGACGTCGAGGTCTGCAAGGTATAGAGATTTATTAGAGATTTTAGAGATTTTCACACTGAACCTTTTGGTCCGCCATACTGTATGAACATTTGTAACGCAAGATTAGATGTTTTAAAATATATTATCCAGAGGTAAAATAAATATTATAATTAATAATTAAAAAATTATTTTGGAATATCAACCAGAATTTTATTTTGTATGTGGATTTGTAATGTGTCTGTAAGACATCAAAAATAATTTTTAATATTTTTGGAATTTAAAATATATAATGTCAGGCATTCAGAATATTAACTATTAATATTAATAATGGCATTAAAGACTACATGGTATTGGCAATAATCGATTTATCAGCTGTATTTATTAATTTGCCGCAATATACCATTATATGTATACGTCATATGCAGGAGACATAGGAGACTAAATTATTTATTGTGGAATGTCATTAAAATACGTACATAAAAAATAATAATTAAATTCCAGTTAAATGACAACTCAATCGTTACTTATAAGACAATCTTTACATTCACAAAATGTGCTCAACATGACCTCCATCCTGTTCAACAAACATGAAGACGTGAAATCCAGCTGGATATGACACGATGAATGGTTTGAGGTGAAAAACTGTTGCAAGCAGTTACAATGCTTTCACGTAAATGATTAAGACTCTGAATATTCTCTATTTTAAATGTTCCCATAAATAAAAATTCAAAGGGTAACGATCAGGGCTTCTTGCTGGCCACTCTGTACTTCCCGGACGGCCAAATCCAGTGGTCTGGGAATTGTTTATTCAAATCCATGAAGGAAATCCATTATTCAAATTGCACACGAAAGATAGAACTTCTTCTCTGAGGAGAAACAACATTTACCGTATCATCAAAGAAGAATGGCCCTATGATATGATATTCCACAGACCACTACTATGTCTATGTCTCCTGACTTATGGGACACCCTGTATACAATTATCTATTCTTTATAAGGAATACTAACTAGTATTCCTAAAAAAGACTTGCTATTAGAATGTTGCTCATATAATTTCAGGAGTATAGGCTATATAAAAACCATAAGCATTTATATAAATGTTTCCATGTAAACAATATTTAATTAAGTGAAATTATAAATTTTAGGTAAGTAAAATCTAAAAAATTCTAACATTAATTATGACCGTAAAATATTAGTTTAATTTATTATATCATTTAAATGTTACTAAATTTTTCATTTAATTCTTAAGTTTGCCGTAATAAAACAATGACTTTCTATAAATTAAAATAATTAAAATTTTAAAATTGTATTAAAATAATTAATTTAAATACTTTATACTAAAATTCAACATTATAAAATCCTAACGTTTCTATAAGAATGCCTTCTATTCATAAAAATGTTAAATTAGTGAAAAATCAAATTATCTGAGTATTTCAAATGTATCCATGACTTTTACTCATTATTAAATCACACTATTATATTAGCTAATATTATTGACGATGTATAATTACATAATAGAGGGAAAATTATAGCATGGAGGCATCGACTGAGAATGTCATAACATATAAACACTATTGCAATGTCCCACAACAGTTGCCATCGAAAAATGTCATTATAGTTTTAAGATATTATCATTTTTCTGCTCATAAATATGCTTAAGAATAATTAAGAATATACAACTAAGAGTTAAAATGAAACAATACTAGTTGTACATTTTTGAAAATCGCGAAAAACCAACATAGTTGACAAACGGTTTAATGTCCACATATAGGTGAAATCAAGAAAATGTACTTCGGTTATTGAATAATAATAACATCATACAATAACTCAAACTAATTGAAACATCGAAATCTGCGTATTTGTATAGGTAAAAATATTGTTTTACTCACAGCGATGTGATTGATTTTATATACCGGTTCTATCCACACCTTCGTACTTCATCTAATGGAAATGACAAATTAATCAAATGCTGTTCAAATTTTATATAGCTGAAAATTAATAGGTGTACTTATGTTATTATACCACTGAACACTTTTTAATTAGAAAAAATGTACTTATCGACTTTGAATTAGTAACGAACAATCTTAACTTCGATAAAATGGATTAGTAGAAACTTTGACACCCAACAGTTTAAGTCCGATAGTGATTCTCAAACATTGTTAGATCATTGTTTAGTCTATTAATTTGATCAAGTATAGAAGATGTATAAGAGTTCCCTTACTTCTCCAAGCTATAAATTAAAAACATTTGAAAATTAATTGAATTTTTTATGCTTCTTATTTAGATTTTCAATTAACTGCATTCTAATAAAATGTTGTAATAGTATATATTTATATATATGGTGATATTTGATCATTTTTTAAATTGGTCCTATTAATGTTTAATTATCATCATGAATATAAACAAGTCTTATATTTTTAAAAACAATAATTTAAATGCTATTTTTAAAAGGTTGCTTAAAAAATTAAAGGATTTTAAACATATTTAATGTGTTGTATAAAGAATGTAAACTAATAAATAATTATTAATATTTAATACTATGTAAATAGTGATTTGTATTTTTATATATCAAATCACGCGATATCATCATATCCCAATCAACATCGCGCACACATACAACAGAGTCGCCCACTATTCATTTTGAAAAACTTAAATTAACTTATTATATACAGAAAGTTACGTTTTAGTAACGTTATATATAATTCCGGAGTTTATGAACTGATGAAAAGACGTGTATTCACACTGATAAAAAAAGGTGGAGTGGAATCACACTGATGGAGGGGAATAAGGTCAGCTTCAATCAGGAATATTTCGATATTTGTGCTAGCATAACATCCTGTGATGATCCTGGCTGCCTTGTTTTGAATAACCTCTATCTTGTTGACACCAGTATCACTGGCTGCTGTCATCCAAGCAGCTCCAGCATAGTCAGCAACCAATCTGATGAAACCTATGCACAACGCTCTGAGATCTTCATTTTTGCAACCCGTTGCTCACAGCCCTAAGCGCATTGATTCTTGTTTTCATTTTTTTCTTAATCTCAAGATATGGTCTTTAAAGGACATGTTCCAGTCAAAGTGGACCCCAACGTAGGTATCGTTGGCGGTGTTGGTGACGTTGATAGCGTTGGTAGCGCTGGCGATGTTGTTAGCATAGGTGATGTTGGAACATTGTGCCAGCCTGCACCGTGATAGAATTTCATAATTATGATGAATTCTTCCTCGCTCAGCTCCTCCTCCTCCACCTCCAACATATCACTGTTTTCATATACGCCTCATTGCTTGAAATACCCGAAATATTTCCGAATAGCGAATTCATGTTTAAAATAAGTCACGTATTGAATTAATCTAAATGAAGTAGTAGGTGCAATAAAGTAGTAGTAGCAGTAGCTAGCAAAGTGGCAGTAAATAAAGTAGTCGTAGTGAATTTATAAGTATAAAAAAATATACGATCATTCACAGCAAGAGCTAACAGCAGAATGAATTTGAGCTGTGAATGCTTCTCTATTTATACTTTTCTGATATAAAATTGTATGGGGGTTCAAAACCTCAACATTTTTATTTTTGATTTTAAATCCGAAAATCGTATTTTTAAAATTTATACTGGTAGGGGGTCAACATTTTATTTTTGATTCTAAGTCCGAAAATCGTATTTTTAAAATTTGGGGCGAGTTGAGGGGGGGGTAAAAATAATATTTTTGATTCTAAGTACGATAATCATATTTTTAGAATTTGTGGGGGGTCAAAGGTTAAGTGTTTTGGTCAAAGGTCATGGTCAAAGGTCAAAAGGTCAAACTGCGGTAGAATCGACTCAACCTATACTACTCACATAAACTGTATTTTTAACAATTGTCTTACTAGCTTCGTTCGACAATTAATCATTTCAAGGAACAAGAACAAAAGTAACGTTTGAAGGAATATGGTTCCTTGAAAATAATTCAATTTGGATCGTATGGATTGGAACTTGTCGAGCATTGTTAAAAATGCAATTAATAATGATAATTATGTTTTCCCCCATAATTTAAAAAGCTGAACACTTGGTAACAATATACTTTAAATAATTTTAATTTATCTAACACGCTTATATTATTATGTGTGACTTGACACACTTTTTTATATTAAAACATATGTGTGTAAGTTAACACATAATTCTGTGTTAATTGACACACTTAAATGAAATAATATGAAACGTGTCATCAAAACGATGATTAAGTGTGTCAATTAACACACTTTACTATAAAACGACACACTTTTATAAGAAAATGTGTCAATTGACACACTTTTTTTTGTCTGTGCATAAACTGACAGACGTTTAATAATACAAATGAAAATATATTAAAATATAAATGAGATTGACAACCCCAGTTTGTATTCCGAATAAAGGTAAACATAAAAAATTGACTTATAAAATAAGTGTAAATTTATATATCGATTAAAACATTCCCTTCAGTAATTGAAAAAATAATAATATATAAAGAATAAACCTAAATGAATAATTAAAATAATGGTATAACTAAACTATTTTTTTGTGCTAATTGTTATTATTACTTTAATTTCTTCGTTGAAGGGATAGTTTTTCCCAAAATATACACATATTTTTATATACCAGTTTTTTTTATATTTAACATCATACAAATCAAATATACTTGTATATATTTATATATAAATTTTAATAATTTGTTATACTATAGTATAATCTAATTTAATCATAGTCATTTAATAATTTAATTATAAACATATTATATTATATTTTACATGGTTTGAATATGCAATTTAATTAATAATTTACTAAAAAAGATTATTCTTACTTCTCAGTCTTTCAAGCAACAATGATTTCACGAGAAAATCATGGAGACTACGCTCGCTTCGAAATGAAAATAAATCAAATGTGGCGCAGAGACAAGAAGTCGTCCCGCCTTTTGCCTAACCGAGAGACAGACGTCAACTACCCGATCTGGGTGCACATCAAAGACCTCCACTGCAACTGTCCCTGGCTTCAACTAGGAAATACCTTTCTGATCATCTCCAATGTCAAGACATACACATACAGGGGCCGCGCCGAGTTCATGCTCACCCGGAACAGCATCGCATTGCCCTGGCAGGAGTCCTGGAAACGGCGGCTCGTCAAGTTCAAGCGACGGGAAAAGCGCGGCAAGTGTCAGAAATTCAGTCGGCGAGCGAAAATTTTGAAGCCTGGCCAACGGGGAGGTGGCCGGAAGAATTCGCGTCCATTCAGGCCACCGGCTTCGTCGTATAGTAGGAATCCGGCTTATCAGGACCCCTATCGTCAGTATCAGATGTATCAGCAACCGAGCTATGACCCCAATGGGCGCTACAATCCCAACTACAAGCCCAATGGTTACAAGCCTAATTACAAATCACGCTATGATCCTTCGATTTACGACAAATTGGCATAGTGACAGTGAAAGATTTTAATTAATACCTGACTTGTTATATATTATTATTCATTCGACTATCAAATCAACTAACTAAGTTTATTAATAGTCGCAATCATTCAGAATAAATAGAATATATCTTATTAACACAAGTCATATATTCTTACGATTTTGTACATACATCAAACTCATACATATACCAAAGACTATTTTCAAACAAACATATCGCGATACTAATATTGATAAATATATATATTTATAATATCATATTATTTTACCATAAAACTGAAATAGATTGAAAAAGGATTTTTTTAACTTCGAAGAGAATCAATATCAAAGGTTATTTAAGGTATGGTAAGGTTATGCCTTAAATAATAATCTGCGACCAATGTCATAATTCTTCATTTTTTGCTTTATACATAAAAATTTTCCAACTTTTTACCGATGACTTCCTCACTTATAACTGTAAAAAATCGCCATTTTTTCAATTTGAGTTTTGCGCGGTGCAGATGTCTCCTAAACTGGTGTTTCCGTTTCCAACAGGCGCTAAAAACAGCTGACGCCTTCTCTTCAAATGATCAACTTTTATTACCAAACATAACGTCTATTCATCCCAATTTGTTTGTAACCCCCTGAGACGTCTCCACAGCTCCATTCAGTCCTCCCTCACCATCCATCCATTTTGTGAAACTAAAATTAATTATTACATTATACATCCTGCAAACGACAAAGTCTGCATTTCATCGGGAGATATTACAAAGTTGTGTGTACAGATTTTGGACACTCGTGTAGACATAAAAAAGCATTCCGGAAATGCTTCAACTAAGTTTTGTGCCCAAGAGTGGCAACAACTTTTAATCTCTGTAACATAGTTATCACACTGTTGCGCTATAATGTATAGCATGAATATTTTATCATTTGCATTCTAAAGTAACACGCACGTATGTCAGAACTCTTCATTATTTGATTTATTGTTTAAAGCATCTCCGACACTTAAAATTAATCCAAACTAACTATATATTCATTTATCGATGTTTAGTGAAAGTTAGTTTTCAGTAGTTCAATTAATATATCGTTTTTTATTGGCACATTTTGTGAAACTTCATTGACCATTTTAATTATTGTGTTATATATATCTTTAAAAATTATTGTTAGCTAAGTAGATTTCATGTCACACTAGTTCATTAATTGATATTCTTAGTATACAGTATACTGTTTGAGAAAATGTTTCATGTCATCACTCTCAGAATATAAAAATAGACTTTCACAGCACACTACTAAAATAATTTTTTTATCAGTAGATAATCTGAATAGTGAATACGCCATTTCTTATATATATATGTGTGTGTGTATGTATAGACTCATTAATGTGTCTGAATTATAACTTTATTGCTTTGTTGTAAATGCTTAATATAAAAATAAATCAAATTTTACTCAAAATTCTTCAGAAAATATGTTGTGCTTTGAAATTTTTATTAAAAATATATCAAATTGCACAGTAATTTAGTATAATTGATTAACACAACCTATAATAATGGATTACATTTTAATAAATATGATATGTGACTTTGGTAAAAAAGAGCATCAAACTGTATATGGGAAATACGCAATATTATATTTGACCGTGAGACCATATAACCAAGGATTAAGCTTTTGACTTAAAGGTAAGTAGTTCCGATTTAACATATGTATATAAAGCCAGCTTTGCTTGTGATCAGATGTCTGACATTTTATGTTAGAACATATTGGAAAATATCTGCGGCTCAAATTAGCAGAAATATTTGTTGTCTTATTTCAGGTGATATATATAAGACGTGTATAAAACATGCATAAATGGTGCGAATATATATTTATATTAGTCAAATATTTGTTTATCGTGTATTAATTGTGTGAATATTTTATTGTGTAAATAATATTATGGTGCATTTACTATTTAATAAAAGCTATATTATCCCTTTAATAAGTATAAATATACCTATAAGCGTTGTATATATATATATACTTATGAGCGTTGTATATATATATATATATATACTTATGAGCGTTGTATATATATATATACTTATGAGCGTTATATTGCACTTTAACGTTTACCATTTGTAGAGGTGATAGTTTTGCATAAATAATATTAATAATTTCGACTGCAAAATTATATGAAGACTAAATGATAATATAATCATATCTTTACTGTTTACTTGTTCTTCATCGCAATTCAAAATAGTTGTATAGTTGGGTATTGAAATAGTTTACTGACGTATATAGGCTGGTCCGAATGAAAGAGGTTGACAATATCGACACGTATACTGGTCCGAATGAAAGATTCACAAATTAGTTATAATATGCAGATTGGTGAGGTTGACAATATAGACACGTTTTCTTCATTCTGGACTTTGTCAAATATTAATGTCCAGATTAAATTTGCAATGTAGAAGTTATTTATTTTATCTTTATCAATGCACTTTCAAATTATAGTTATATTTTGTTATTCAGAAATTGAAGTAAAATATGATCACGTTAATTAACTGTAGACGTATACATTTTATTATAATAAGTCAATAAAAATGTTATTTTTAATTATTTTATTAAAATTATAAAAATATAGCTTAATGAGACGTAACAGAACTAAACACAATGTCATATTGTTACTTACTTTAATGCGACCATATTTGCTTAGGTTATAAAATATAAGCCATATTTCAATGAAGTTTTAGTGGGACCAAAGATTTTTATTTTCCAGTCATTTCCCCTAACCCCCCCTGGACTACTCTTTCTACATATGAAATGAAAGAATTTTTATCAATGATTTCAAGGCTTGCATCATATCTTTTATGGACTAAAGTTACTTATTTTCAATTCAACATCGAGGATAACCATTATGGACGACGAGGTCATCAGTCATGCTTCTGCTCCTTTGAAGAAAACGAAAGCAAATTCATAATTAGTTCTATATAGACAGTATTGCATAAATAGTATTTGTCCATGGTGTACCTTTTATATTCTACTAATAATTTCAGTATTGTAGCAATAAAAAAGCTAGCTTGCTATGCTCTATTTTCCTACCTTTATTATTCTCGTCACCTGAATTTTTAAAAACGACAATAAATTTTGACAATTTTGACGACAATTTTGAGACAATAAATATCTCAAAACTGATAGATAATTATAAAGTTGTATACACCGCGAAAAAAATATTCCATCAAATAATTGATTAAAATTATAGTGCAGAAATGATAATATTCAGAGGTATTTTTATTAAAATATTTATATATATTTAGGAGAAATATTATTATATAATTTAATATATTACTAATATCGTAAAACAACACGTATGTAATTAAAAACCAATCGTAGGTTTTAAGAAATAAAAAACAACTTTAATAAATCAAAGTTGTATCGTTGCTATTATTTTGGTTAGTTGTTGTTACACATCAAAGTCTTTTATATCATATGTTTGCTAAGTTACATGCAGTAACCTTAGATACAATTCAATTATGAATCCTAATATTATAATTCAACATATTACTTAATATATCTGAATACACAAATTCACTATATAATACAATTTCAAATGTATTCAATTCAAATGTATAAAAAAATATATATACACGATCAATATACTCGTGGCTTCGCCACTCGTACATTCTGATCGTTTAAATGCCTCAATACAGGTATTGTATACTTATGTATAGTAGGCCTATAATACAATAATCAAATATCATCACAAGACAATAATATAATCAATAAAACATTACATTGATGTCATTCATTTATCACACATTGATTCAATATGTTTCTTCTTTTTATTTCTAATTGATTTATCTAAAAGTATATTTATGATCACTATAAAATAGGCTACGACAACACTCTAAATCCAATTATATATATACAAACCTGTACAACGTATTACCTATATATGCATAAAATTAACAGAAAATCATATTTTATTGTTTTTACATAATTTATAGCCAATATTATGATATGTTTATTACTTAAGATTTTCCTATGTAGTCGGGCGGTATCGCCGAAAAAGTATATTGGTTTCAACTTCAGCTTCTTTGCGTAATATCGCGCTTGATGGGGATAGGACATCAGTCTAAAATGTTTAACATATGTTTCACGGCAGAATTTTTGAGCATTCGAAATGGTTAATAAATATTCACATTAGGTTTCATTAAGAATATTTGAAAAAATACTATTCAAGTGGTGCAGTCAAAAGAATGAAAATGTTATAACATATTTTAAAAACGGTTTATGAAATTAATTATTTCCTAATATTTATAGAGTAAAAGACTACTCACCAAATAAATATAATATTATTACGACAATACGACCATAGGACATTACGATGTTCAATAGTCAGACAATACAAATACATGAGACAAATATTAATATGTATACCATTTATTTAATTAATTATATAGATTTTATTAATTTTTGAGGAAATTTGTAAGGCACTACTCTTTTTAAACTCTACTCCCTCGAAATTTATAAAACCACGTCCGTATGGTTTTCGCTCTTACCTATTAATAATATACGTTATTGGTGATCTTTTTTTTTCAATAACTATTTTTATTCCAAGTTATGTTCGATTTATAAATAATAATGTTGAGCTGCTATCTTTCACCGCTAAACCCCTGATAATTGAATTCCAATTAGTTTTTTATTCTTTGATTAAAATAATCAGTCTTTAGATAAAAATAATGCCTTATTAAAAAACTTATTGAATAATTGAAAAAGGTAACGGCTATCAATATTGTAAACTTAATAGATAATATTATGTTACGAATATTTCGATAACAAACGTTTAATAGATTATTATACTGTTTTACATATTATACTACTGCGTGAGTACAATAGTTAATAAAATGAGCTTTTTGAACAATCTACGCACACATTATTAAATGCACAATCATCTTACAGCATTAATTTTTTAACTATAAGAAATATGTGTTTATATGCATAAATCAGTTCTAAATATAAATAAAGGATTTATTCTCACTCTCCATAAATATGTGACATATAGTATGTATTATAATCAATATAAGTATAGACAACTTTTTAAAACATAAACGTTGTAAATACAGGTCAGTAACCTCTTTTGATTAAGATCGATCAGTAAAGATTGTTTAGAAAGTATTCCTTGACTGACAAATTGACTGACCGGCAATACACAACTAAATATCTGTAAATGTGTTGCTTTACTTTTATAAATATGTGTAATTTTAATAGAGTATTAACATGGACATTACTATGCGAGCATAATAGATGCCTAACTAAGTTTAACGCAACGTTTGGCGATTATTGAAATGAAAATATATATATACAAAGATATATTTTCATAGAGAAAATATTTTTTTAACATTTGCTTTTAATTTAAAATTTATATTTGTGAGACACCATCGCTCGGGAATTTCCGGTATGTTAGATATGTTTAAAAACTTTAGCATTTAGGTTCGTGATGTTCTAAAATCTCAAACAATAATATCCTCAAAGTTTAATTATTCCAGAGGTTCCGGAAGAGTCATATTACTTCGATTAATATTTAATTAGTCTATAAGTTAATATTGTTTTTTCGAAAAAAAATATGGCATTAAGATAAAATGCATTCTTAAAACAAACTAAAATAATTAAAAATACTCAACATTATTAAAGAAGCTTATTAAAAGCTTAAGTTGTGTTTTACATAGAGTACAAGGTATGTTTGGATTGTAATTTTATTTTATAAATAATATTTGCGGTTTGATGATGACTAATTGCTTTTGTTTGACTTTTCTGGAGTTTAGTAATGATTGTTGGTTTTTCCTTTAAATCATCCTGATACTATTATAAAATTTTGTTTATTATTTGACAGTCGCTTCTATAATTTTTGGTTCTTCTTTTTTATTTATTTTGTGGAGATGTTGGGGATTTGAATAGAATGTATCCATTTACTACTATAATACAACTATCCTAATAAAGCAAATTAAAAATTATATTGGGAACTAGCAGCGGATTGTATTCGCGGCTTTTTAAAATTTAATTTACACGATATATTATGCTCTTTTTTATTTTTTTAAAAATATACTTTTAACTATTATTTTATTTTCATAAAATATTAAGTTGTTTTCAGTTGATGGGGAAACATCCAACTGTGTGACCCCCTCTATAAGATTGTAATTTTCTAACACACTTAGAATGTATATATAAATGTTAATGGTGGAATCCAAGAAGTTTTGGAAGAGAGTCTAAAGTAGTAGGGCAGATAGACTTTTAATCCACCACTCTCAAAACCGAAACCAAATGCTCCATCTTTACCAATTTCTTCCAGTAGAATATGTTTAACGAGGAAAGAATTAGACGGACTGGAACTCATATCCGGGTCATAGAAATGCATTATCAATATCCGGTTTGTTGGAGAAGGACCCTCTTCAGACTCTTCCCCCTCCACTCTCTTTCCTCCTCCTCCTCCTCTTCATCGCTCTCAATCAAATGCTTGTTGCGATTAATAAATTCTGATGGATCCATGGTGCTAAAATTATTAGATAAAATATTATAGAATACTGTATCATGTTTATAGACTTATGCCTATCAACAAGAAGTTAATTCTAAACTTAATATATAAATTAACAAATATTAAAACATGCATGGATATCCGAATAAAGCACAGAGCCAGTATGACTGTTGCCGGGTCATCAATGTCAGGAAAGACTACATTTGTGGAGAATTTAATACGATCTCGTCATCGCCTACTCAATGAGCCACTTCAGACTATTCATTGGTTTACAGGAACAGATTATAAGCCGCATATGACCTTGTTAGTTTTATCAAGGTATATGAAATAGGCCTTGTGTTGTTGTTTGATATTTTAAAACAACATGATTGTGTTGTAATTAATGATTTAATAGAGGAGATATAAACTTCTCAGCCAATAAGCCATTTTTTTATAAGAATGGTTCATCACCTACCCTGCTTCGCCATTAATATTACTCAAAATCTGTTTTTGACGTGAAAGTAGACGATATAACTGAATGTCCATCTGAGTAATACTCATAGTAATACAATCTGAGTAACTGAATATATTCGATAACTGAATGCCCAGTATCTGGTTATGTTCAAAAATCCAAAAGATGCCAGCCAAATTAGTCACCTGTGTCGTTAAATGTTTCCTGGAGAATCTAAATTACTTACCTCTGTCTTCAAGGATTTTGTGCATGACAATCTCCATGTCTACCTATTTTTAGATCTACATCAGAATACACCTGACCATATGTGAGTGAGAAGTCAAATTCTTCTCAATGAGAAGCCACATTATGTCTACTTGACAACTGAACAAGCTAGCAAACAATATATACAATAAGATGGGCGACGCAAAGCTGCTAAAATGGCTATAATGAACGAGTAACTATTTGCACGAATGATTTTATAATTTAAACCAAATTTGTGGCTTTGAAAAAACAGGCTCCAAATTATGAGGAGGAGGATGACCAACACTTCAGGAAATATCTACCTCCATATCAATCACTTAAATATATGCTCATGATTTACTGGAAGCCAGGCGTAGACAAGTGTAAGAAGATGGGCGTCAGGAAGTCTCATCTCCTCAACCATCTCCAATAATGCAATTACCACCACCTCCAGCAGCGCCAGTACCAAAAAAAACAAGAGAGGTCAAGCAGACCGAACTACAATATACTTGTAATAAATACGTTTCCAAAATATTGTCGGGCGAAAGGACTCATCTTACTGAAACTTCTAACTAATCATGGTATACTGGAATGAGAAAGTTAGATTAAAAATATACTTACCCTACTACTGTCTAAACAAAGGCGTTGTATTTTTTAAATAAGTTTTGAGAGAATTAGCATTTATGTTATGAATCAGTTTATCACAAGGTGCTATTTTGATTAACGACAAACATGTTGCTCATGGATTGGTTTATATAATTGTTTTAAATAATTGATAACTTGTTTATAACAAAATATAAAAACATTTCCATCAAAACGACAAATTACGGCAGCCTGTTAATTATATAGAGTATTTTAAACTAAATTCCCAAGGTCACACGAAGTGGAAGAGTAATATGTTTGGAGATATACATATAACCCTACAATGATTTTACAAATTTGCTGCGATATCATAATTATTCATTTTTCAAAACATATATCTAAATTTTAATACTGACAATAATATTATTTATAATGCTTGCAATTAAAAAAGTAATTTTATTTTAATAAGCATTCTACATTTGAATTGTTTTATTTGATAGTCTGTATTATTTATACAAATATATTAATTTAGATTTAAAGTATATACATAATTAGAATTCATAAAAAATAATGTTTATATTAGATATTATAGTAAAAATTAAATTTTTATTATAGCATATTAATGCAAAAATAAATTAATGCACATTTTGATTATAAAAGATTACAAAATAATATTATAAAATAATAACCTGAAAGATATTTTTATCACGTAGTTTTATCACTGCGGACTGCTTCGACGTCCGTTCAGATGATGTATTATATAACTAGACTTTTTGTTGAAGACTCTCACAAAAATGGTTTACGTAGTGAAACACGGCGTGGATATTCAGTTGTTGGTATGTTTTTTTAAATTCATTAAAATATGTCTTTTTATATTTTGTACAAAACTATTTTCCAAAAATCTATATCGTTTTTGAATTGCCAAAATGCTGCAATGTAACGGACTTTCTGCGAGGCATAACTATAAAAGTAAAATAATGTAGCACAAAAGTGTCATGTGGACGTTTCTTTTAAATTGCGTTTAATTTGTTTTGGAAATACTTGCGCGCGTCGCGTCTCGTCTCGCCACTGCTACAAAAGTTTATTAAAATTTTCGGGTTTGGAATAGTTCTGCATGCAATTAGCATATAGCAGTTATTCCTTTGTCACGTATACATCATGTACGCACGCACAGGGATGTTTCGATTCATGGGTCATCAGTTCTACCATCAGTCAAGTATGTATGGAATAAGTCGAGATCATTTATTTATAGTTGAACGTAATGCATTTGTAAATTTCTGTAATTTACGGAAATGTCGGGAACAAAACCGTTTTTTGCAGATGTTTTTACGGCAATAGTGTCATTTGTGTCCAATTACTATTGCGGTGTGCAGGGCAGTGTAAACAGATTTTGAAGTATGACATCCCGCATGGCTGATTTTTGTAAGTGTGTTTGTGTATTCATAGACTTATTAAATATAGTATCGATTATAATATTCACGTCATTGTAAAATATAAATATTTTTGAATATGTCATATTACGTTGTTTTATATTTTGTATCTTTTCAATTAAACGAGTTTGTACGCAATTGCAACTGTCCGCAATTTGAAAATACTGCTGAAGCCATGCACATATCTCTTAATTAACTTGAAAACACGAAAGCATTATCATGACAATTAAATATCTGATAAAAATTATTTGAATTTCTTGGGTATATATATATCTAGTGGTGAATATGAACCAACTGAATAAATCGACACTAGTTTTTTTTAACTGTTTGTGGCAAGAATAGATGGATAGTAAATTTGAAATATATTTTTGCCCTCATTGGTTATCTTGTCAACTATAATAAATAAAGCAACTTTTTAGTTCGTTTTTGGAGAATATATATATGCTCGTTAAGCGCATATATAGCTTTTTTAATATATTGTATATACTTGCTGATTTTGTAGACTTATCAACAAACGCGGCCATACTTAGAAAAAATATATAGTAAATGTAATTTACATGCAGTTACGATACTGCAACCTCCTCATAATAATCCCTTTCAAGCCTAACATAATTTTAGTCCATATTAACAGCTGGGGTTTGTTGGTATGAACTCACGTTATAAAGAAGAGTGGGTATGTAATAAAGTGCTATATATTGGGTTATATAATTTGTATATAAACCCTTATGAGTTTTGTATGTAATTGTTTAAAAAAGGATTATTTATTAATATATATTCTGAAATGTGCTAACCATCTTATACTACAGTTTTATAATGTTTCAACTGCTATTTTTGCTTATATTTATATGCAACCAAAAATATGTATAGATATTAAAATAAAAGATTTTGTTTTAATAAGAATAAATTAAATATTGTTGCACTAATTTAATAAATGTGAAAATGTTTAAGAAATTTAGTCGAAATTATAGAAAAAATAAAAACGATTCTGACGAGGAACGTAAACAAAATTCCTCCGATGATAACGAAGAAGAAAGTATTATATTTAATGTAGCAGTTAAAAAGCCACAAGTTTTGGTAGACACTAAAGCGAAGGTTCAAGTACCAGTAAAAACTGAAAGTGTTTTGGAACAAGGACCAGGTTTGGCTGCTTCTAGCAGCACTGCATCGATAAAGAAGAATAGAAGTGTACTAAGTTTTAATGATGATTTTAATCCAGGTATGTGTATTACTATAATTCCATTAGCAATGTCAATTATGAAGACAACTAAATATTTTTAAAGTCATTTATTTTAGGCAATCATTAATATTTTATTCATAAAAAGTTAAAAATATTTTAAACTTGCAAATTTAAACAAAAAATTACTGCAAATTTATGCATAAATCTATTGTTTATTTATATTTGTTTGCCCTTGCAGTAGTTCAATAGTTTAACTGTTAGTTAGTTCAGATATTATTATTCTGCCTATTGGCGCTTTAGAGTATAGGCAGTCAAATAATTTCTAAGCTATGTATCCACCTAGTCAGAAAAAATGTTTTTTAGGTTATATATATATACGTAATAACTAATATAAATTTGAAAATACTGTTATATATATTATTATTTTAAGTTATACCTAATGAATAAAATACTATGTCTACTAATACTATGACTATGTTGTTTTTATGTCATGATTCATGAACTAGATATTTTACTTTTTAGGCAGACATTTTTTTCTAAATTATATGTCCACCTATAATATTTAGCTCATAAAAACAACATAATATTTTATTCATTAGGTATAACTTACAATAATAATATTATATATTATTAATACAAATATAATATAACAGTATTTTCATATTTATATTAGCTATTATATAATATATAATCTAGGTGGACACATAGCCTAGAAATTATTTTTCCATCTAGGTAAAGATATAACATCTTTGATAAATAAATAATAAAATAAAGTACATTTTTACATGATTAATAATAATATTGAAGAGCAGAAATACTTCATTTACTATCTATAAAAAGTCTCAACTAACAAATGCCATCAATATAAGGGAATCATTTTAATTTGACCTTATATTTAATATATGTTGCATATTATATCTAAAGACAAAGTAATTATTGAATATGTTTTATTATATGATATTTATAAATTATAATTTATTTAAATAATAATTCAGACTAATAAAACTTTTGATATATGGTACATAATATTTTATAGTATAATATGTATTTATACTATAAATAATTAAAAATATAATATATATAATAAATATAAAAATATATTTATTATTTATATAAAAAATTATTTATAAGTTGGTAGAATCTATTATACTTTATAAAAATTTAATTTAGCATTATATATATATATAAATATATATTTTTTAATTATTATCTTAATATCATATTATCATTATTATAATATTAATGACATTTATATTACACTATTAATGTAATAAATACAATTATATTGGATTTAATATTATCAGTTTCCTATATTTATTTCTATAATTATTATATTAAACATGTTTAACTTATTTTATTATTTCATTTTGTAGTCTAGAATAAATAATATATTACTATTCTGTTACTTAAAACAGTCAATAAAACTTATATTTTAATACCCATTCAGGTATGGATTTATATTAATGCTTCTAGCAGCAGAAGACAATCAAAATAGAGTAGCATAGAAGTGATAATAGCTTATATTTTCAAATAAAAATAATGTTTTTACAGTTTATTATAATCCGAATTAGCTAAAGCTTTGCACAGTCTAGTCTTGATAATTCAATGCCTTTAGTTCCATTGAAAATTTAACTGATTATTAAATTTAGTCTGAAATAATTAAAAGTATGTACTTAGCCTATATCATAAAGATAGTTTCAAAAACAAATTCATTAATTACTTTATTAATAAAGCAGACTATGTTTTATTATGAATTTATTGTCTGAATTAAAATTTATTTCTTATACTGACACCATTAGTTAAAACCTATAATATCTATATACAGAAATATCAATGCTGTTAAATCATATTAAAATATAGAATAAATACCTACACATTAAATTATTTTTTATTCAAAAGTATCTTAATTACATGTTATAAATAAAGCATTTTTATTTTATTGCATCAAAATTTATTAATAAAAATAAAGCCAAGTCATTAAAATTTTATTTTTTGTTGTATAAATACAATTCTAAGTATTTAATATATGTGCATAGACATATATGTACATGTTTTTAAAGCATGGTATTCCCTAAAATTTACTAACATTTGGCAAACCTTGTTTTAATACTGTAAGTAATGGATAGTAATTTTAATGATCTTTTCCTGTAGTAGAATTAGTTTTTCAAATTTAATAGATTATTTCAAGACTTAACAAGTGATTTTATCTTGTTAAAATATTTAAAAGTTAATTATACTAAGGATAATAAAAAAATCTTTATACTAACAAATAAAGTTTACAAATTATTTATGGATTTTTATTTATCTAAAAATATCAGAAAATTAATTATATAGTTAAATAGATTTATGTAACTAAATATATTATTAACCTTTTACCATCAGGCTTTTCAATAGTTTATATAATAACAAATAATGTTTTACCAGAATGTTTATTAAACCATAATACTTATGTTTAATTAGAAATTAAAAGAATTTTTAAAATTAGACTTCTAGGTGAATGTCACTTCTGAAAATGGCATAACTGCTGGATATACATAAATAAATTAGGGAATGAAATTTCTAATGGTTCAGATATTTTCATTTTCTAACAAATATTAGTAAATTTTGAATAATTTTATTGTAAGTTTTATGCATTAATTTAACTCTGATTGTAGTTGTGATACTAATGTAAATACATTTTTTGTTGTTGTTGTTTAACTTGGCATTTATTACAAAAACATGTAATTTTACAGTAAAGCTATCACCTTACAATAAGAATAATTAAATTATTGTAAAATTGTTAATCAATAAGAGATTTACTAATTAGCACTATTTCATTTAAGATTTTATACAGTTGTTGGAAAGTTACAAAACTAAGGCATCAGTGTTGTCATTAAAAGATTAAATATTGAAATATATATAAGTTATATAGTTATGTATTTTCTTCTTCTTCTGCATCATTTGTCATGTGGATGATGACATCATGTCAAGCATCATTTTCCTCTGTGCATCCCGATTTTGGCTTCTCTCTTTAAGGTAATTAGTTGAGAGCAATGTAATTTTTATCAGATCGTCAAAGAAGCATGTCTTGGATGATCCTGTTCTGCCTATGTCTGAAGCATGACCCTCAAGGAAATTTTTTGGCAAATTTAATATAATATTTCTAATAGTAATTGAACAATCCTAATAAAATGTTATAATTTTGATTAAAATATAATCTGCAATGCTGCTTTATTTATTAAAGTTAAGAAAACAATATTTGAGTGGCTGTAGTAATATTTGGTTCTGGTGTAGAAAGGCTGAAATGATGTAGTTATGATAGTCAGACAGTATTCAGAGTTTGAGTACTTATAGTTTTGTGCTTAACCCTTTAAACCCGGGTATACAACAAAATTATACACTCAGTATTACGGCTATTGTAAAGTTATTGATTGGATATCGCAGGAAACAACCTGAGTAGGCTATAATTAGAATATTATTTATTGGTAAAACGCATTGTATTGGACAATAACAATATAGAAGCATTAGTCAAAAACATCGGGTATAATATATTATATATTTTCCCAATACAAAATATGGTGCATATATTATTTATAGTAGGCCTATATATCTGTATACCTAATGTAAAATAGATAACAAAATAAAGATGTAATGTACTATTTCTATACTAAATTGCATCGTAAAAAGTCATAATTTCAACAATAACAAAAGTGTCTTTATAAAAACAAACTCGGTAATATAATGAACACTATTATAAAATTTAGGACATATATCAAATTTTACGAAACTAATAATTATAATAAATACATTTTTATAAACAGTTACAAAACTATACAGTCACTAAATATTATACACAAAACAATGTAAAAATGAAAAGTTACAAATTCAAAGCAAAAATATTATTTCAAAAGCCTAGAAATAAAAAAGCGTAGGCTACTAAAGCTTTACCTATACATATAAAATGAGGATTCATTCCATATTGACTATTTATTGTTGAATTATCAGTTAAAAAAAGTATTTTATGTATTTGTATTTATATATTGTATTTCAAATTTAGGAACTAAATAATATGTGATAAATGCCCATTTGCGTGATAAAATATAATACTCAATGATAAAATAACATAAAAATAAAACGAAATGCTAGAGAAGAGATCTATGATGCAATCCAAGCGGTGCAATCCTATGATGCAATCCAAGATACACTACAAGTGGTACTGTCGCCAACAGTCCCCGAGACACAAGCTTGGTTGACCGGGGCACTGTTCGCACATGATGCGAGTGCGCTTCTCCCTCTGTTGGTCTGCATAACAGTTTCTGCAGCGTTTCCGAGGGGTCTGATTGTTTGCAGTTGGGGGGATTAGTTGGGGAGTGTGAACGTTCACTGCAACAACAGGTACAGGGCCAACAGGCACGCCCATAACAGATGATATGTAGGCCTCCTCAAATGACATGAACGATTTGTCTGGCTGATTGAATTTCCTGTGTGACGGCGAAAGAAGATATTTAATATATATATATAATTGAACATAGTTGAATTCCCGAATATTTTTCGAAACAAATTGATGAAAAATTAAAGAAATTAGATATTGACAAAATTTATAGATACAATTTATACAAATTTATATAAAAAATTACATCCAAAATAACAAATTATAAATAAAATTCATTATGATAATATTCTGCATTAGAAAAGTAAAAGTTATACAGAATTTGATTATTCCAATGGCAATGGGTATAATTTATGTTTTTGTAATTTTTTATTATCGGGTATAGTGTAATTACCTGTAAAGGATGTATGCGTTTATCACCATGCGCTGAAGAAGAAATATTCCGAGTTTCTTTGACCAACGATACGACTTCCGAGTTGCCTTGTATCTCGAAAATATGCCGTCGGCTTGGTCCACCGCGCCCATCTTCGACGAATAGTCCTCCAGCGCGGATGGTTTATCAAATTCTTGGATTGCTCCCCCTCTGATGTGGCGCTCTTTATGCACGAGTGATGCTTCGGCCTTTGAGGACAACACATAAACGTCCCGTTTATCCGCAAAACGAACAGCAAGGAGATTGTTCTTTCTTGCGAAACGGGATGTCATCCTATGTAGAGGGAGCGGAGGGTTAAAAATTAAAAAAAGAGTAAATCTTTCAATGTTTCTATTATACTGTAAATATAACTTAGAGTGACCAAAAATGTTGTTCGGCCAAATTTTGATATATAAAGTAGCTTCACCGAAACAATGTCAATTGTTTTATGTGAAAGCAAGAAAAGTTGATAATGGTAAAGTTGGAAATATTTATGTACTATAAATTCAATAAATTAAAATACTTATAAAACTTATATAAACTTAACTTATATTTATGTAATATAAAATTATTAAAAACTTATACTTATATTGTATATTACACAGAAAATAATAAATTCAAAAGTAAACAGAAACACTGAATATAAATAAACACAACTATAGAAAGTACAATATTGGACAATATATTTTACACATTTACATACACAATTACATACATATACATTTACACATTTACAAAAAAAATATTGTTAGTTACTCACCTGTTCAGGCGACCCTCACGGAGTTCCATTGGTAAGCCACGATCCCGACGAACCGTACCGGTACACGTTGTGTTGCGTCGCAGAAGCCACTCCTGAAGTCGGACGCTGTTGTAGTAGTTATCCACGACTATGTGGTAACCGCAGTCGAGTAGGCCAGCCCTGCTGAGGAGGTGCACAACAATGCGCTCGCTACTCGAGAGTAGGTTCGCGTCGGGAACTCCTGCAGCCCATTCAGCCGTGCTCAACCATCCTGCGTAAAGCTCAAAGTCTATGAGGTAGCCATCAACGTCGCAAAGATCGAACACCTTCAACCCAAAACGTGCGCGTTTTGATGGAATGTACTGGCGATA
>JAUZND010006119.1:0-10898 GCA_034780555.1 Coelogynopora nodosa | reverse complement strand
CAGTGTGGGTGGGACATGCCAAGAGAAGGTGGAGGGTGTCCTGTGGGGCCAGTAAGGAATCTCCGCTTTCCCGATACTTTAGAGGTAGAATTAAAGGCGAGGAGTGTCCAGTGCGAAGCTGAGCCAAAGCGATCTCAACCTCTCTAGTGAGGAGAAGCGTGATGCCATGTCGGTAGGGCCGCATGCGGTGCATGCTCGATGGGTGGCAGTGATCGACAGTGATCGAAGAATCGAGCCAAAGGGCGATCAAACTCTAAAGACGAACTCAGAAAATGATTTCTGCAGTTGAAGCACATTAGTCTTGGAATTATCTTACAAACCACATTTCTGCTTAACTTTGAATAAGCTCTCCTGGATAACAAGGTCACTCCAGATCGACTTCAGAGTGTGGTGCGATTGACAGTTCACCGAGGCTCAATGCTAGAATTTGAAAATCGAATCAGTCCCAGAATTATCCAGTATGCTGATCGAAACTGAAAAAGAATAAGTACAACATTGCTTTGATTTATATTATTTTTATAATTACCTAAAATTAAACTTAACATGTGTTGAATATAATAAATCCTTATAAAAATAACTAAATGTTTTGTAAATTAAAACAATATTATATCTGTGACAGCATTTACAATTTTATCATGTTAACAATTTCTTATAAGCAAGTGTGTATTTTTTTGGTTATTTTATATATCTACAAACTATATAATTAAAACATAATTAAAAAATTTCAAACAAATTTAAATATTAAAAATAATATTGCTAAATATTAAATATTGATACAATTTTGTGATTGAATCCAACTTTTCAAATTTATCAAATGAAATGAAGAATTATAAGAACATTGTAATAAATAATCTGAAACAATTTTTATCCTGTATTTAACTATCTTTCTTCCCATATATATATATATACAATGTATATACATTTATATACATATTTACATTGTATATATATATATATATATATATTGCTTTTTTTCTAATTATCTTTCCTCATGTATTAAGCCGACCATAACTATTTTAGTTTCTATATACTTTATTAATTAATTAGTAAAATGTGCAGTATGCAATAACCTTTCTCAAACACAAAAAATGTTAACATATTTTAAAATATTAAATTGTGTTAAATATGAAAGATAAGCCATTTTACAATAGGCAGATAGAGCGATTTAATTTGAAGTCTCCTTTGATTGTAAAACAATGTTATTTTCACCTGTGGAAATAATCTTTTTCAAAAATAACCTTAATCAACATTAAAATTGGAAGAAAAATTATTTTAGGATAAAGATGTACAATAGAATATATTTTTTCTTTCAAAAATCAAAATTTAAAAGTCTTATTACTTTTGCATCTTTGGTTTTATAGCTACATATAACTGTTTGTGGAATAAAAATATGGTATGTCCATAAAAAAAAAACTGCCTTATGACTTCAGTAAAGTATTATAAAAACACTAATTCTCAAATAGGAAACCCTCTTTATCATTTAAAACGTGGTATTTAAAATTAAATATATATTATTTTTAAGTTATTTACACTACCAAAAAGTAATGTTATGTGTAAATTAAGGAGGCACTTCAAATTATAAAAAAATCTCTCTCTATAAATTCTTTTATGATGTGAAAAGACACCTCTTTTTTCCTTAAAATGGTTTAATGCTTGTTTTACTCTATATTGTTGTATATTTGAAATATTTCATAATTTTTTTACATTTCTTTAAAATAAAATGTAAATGATATACAATTTTTTTAATTACAAAATCTTCCAGGATATTACTATTATACAATTTGAAAAATACTGTTAAGCATAATCTAACTGAAATACACAATAACTATATTATTAATTATTAGAGTTAAAGTCTAAAATATAAATTTCTTAATTCACTCGATCCATTTCACTTTAAATAAATAAGTATTAGTAAATTTTTAAACAAAATCATAAAAATTCATTTAAAAGAAAACATTACATGTTAAAATTATTGGCAAAATCTTGAATAATTTGGACAAATTTATTATACTAAAAGTTTCAAATTATGTAAATATTTGTCATAATTTTTATCAAAAACTTTACTTAACCTTGTAGTCACTTAATATAAAATAAATAAAAAACTGTTGGTATGTACTGGCAGAAATCAGTAGCAATTTTGTTTTAAAATATATAATTTTGATATATCATGATACAAAACATTAACATTTTTAATATCATCTGCATAATTATATAAAACTGCAGAGGTGAATTTGGGGGTTGAATAAGGTGGCTAGCCACCCCCTGGCCAACAATGCCAGAAAACATGCAGCAGTTTATTGCAATTGTTCCAAAATTAAAACAATGGATAGTTGGGACTATGCATAACAAAAAATTATAATTAAAAAATGTGATAGTTTAAATTTACCATTATCTTATAAGTGTGTTAATTAAAATAAATTGCATTTATAAATTTGCAGTACCAAATAAATAAACATTTAACATGTGTTAACATATATTAGTTTAACATAATAATATAATCAATTATAAATATATGCAAACAATGTAATAAATTAATATTAAATTTGTAACAGGCTACATCCCTACAATATGATTTTGACAAGCTTTAATAATAATTGAAATATTAAACTAATAATTAAAAAATATTATATATAATGTCAAAAATTACTTGATAGGCCTACTTGGAATTTTTGCTACTTCATAATAATTTTTTTTATTGACATTATTGCTAGCACATATATTACCAACATATAGCCTACCTATAGTCTGTGTTTTATTTAATGATATTGCTTAGGTATTCCTAGATATATACATAGCTTACATTTATGAGATGTGACATATAGTCATATATTTGCATATCATGTTTCTACTGATATTTCATATTGTTATTTTCAATAAATTTATAACATTTAAAAATAGCTATTCTATTTACAAATATTGCCTATAATATAAGTTGCCATTATATTCTATATATATGTTTTACTGGCATTGCACGCATATAGAAATAATGTAGGCTATAGCCTAACTATTAATTTGTATATATAATAATAGCCTACCAGGCCCAATGCCAACATTAGGCCTAAACTAGATACATATTCAAAAACTATAATCCAAAAATTTAATTTATAAAATTCGATGTCAATGTTTTCAGACAGTAACATAATTTTTTTTTATAAACCTAATTTTAAATGCAAAAAATAAAGAATAACAAAATATGAATGCTAAATTAATTAGAAAAAGACATTTCTTATAACGACTTTTATAGTCTTTCCTTTCATTAATTCCAGGTACTAAAATGTTTTGAAAGGAGGGTGTAATGTCACCATGTGTACTCTTGCTATGTTCCTTCGTGTGTTAAATTTAGACAATTTTTATTTATATGTTATAAATTTATGTTTTAATTTTAAGAGAGATGTTGGGTTTAAATGTAAAGCGAATCATATAATAAATTATTTTATTCTACTATAAAGTTTACCTTCAACATTTCCTAACAATAACTCTTTACCCATATAGTTGAACAAGTTAAAAGATAAAATCTATTCTTTAATTCGTTTATTGCCAAAAAAAGATTCGTGGGACATGTATATAACTCATTCCCACAGGCATGGCTTATTGAGAAGTGGCATTCTATAGCCGTCCAACAAATTTGCTTCGGATACTTGTTATTCACATATAATACAAAGAAATGTAGAGTTCAATTAAAAATAGAATTTCGATGAGTTTTTCATTGCGATGATACATAGGCTCAACTTCATTCTCCTTCAGATCGATACGTCCTTCCACTTCTCCATCAGGATTAAGTACTCGTAGTTAAGAAGGCGCAAACTGTTTGAAAACCAATAACATAGGTGTATTCGCCTCAACAAATGAGAAAAGTTGTAACAATACAGTCTCGAATCGTTGGCATAACCCATCTACGAATATATTTATTAAATGCAAAATAAAAGAGACAATAAAATTTAAAGTTTATTACAAAATATCCAAGCTGTCACCTTTCATTAAGAAGGCATAATCATGGGAGTCAACTCCATGGGTCAACCGCTCCCTTTGACAGCGTCCTTCCATTTGGCATAACGGCCAACAATCTTTTCACATTTTGTAGACAGTAAAGTAGCGAGTCATTCGACGAAGAACATGATATTTTAATAGTGTCACGTCTCAACTAATTTAAGAGAATTCTTGACTCCCAATCTTAGCTTCCAAGTCAGAGCAACAACAAGCAATGAGTTGAGTCCAACCACTTGAGATGATGTACACGCGAAAGAGTATACTATGTATCCTCAAATAAAAACCCGGCAACATTGTTTGTACCCAATAAAATATTACCAGAGTTTACGAAAGAACTTGACAAAAACAAGGGGATAATTTGCAATTTTGGAAATAAGTGTCTCTCACATACTCTATATTGAAATTGTAAATTACACTGTAAACCGGAAGGTGTTGAAAAAGATCGTAAACTTTTAGACAATCTAAGATGAGGATTTTAATCAGCGCTCATCCCTCTATTTATTGCATTGGCAACAGCCGTTGCACTTACCGCCGCAACAGCAGCGGGACTGATCTATTGGCCCTGACGGGGCAAGAGTAAAGGGTGGAGGTATCCTGACTTTGGTCAAAGATGACATCTTCTTCCGTCAAGTAGCTTCGATTTGGGTGGGTAAGTAGGAGGGGAGAATGGAACCTCTGGCTGTAGAAATACGGTCGAGAAACCGGGGTAGACACATCTTCGTGAACGTGTATGCCCCACCTAAGAGGCGAACTGGTCATGACGACCTGGTTCCCTTGTGTGATTTCTACAGTTTGGTGGTTTCTCGGAATCACTTTATTTGATGTAATATGCATGGATACTCGGCTCTCTGGGATCCAATCCAGCCGTCTGACGTGCTTGGAGAGGAGATCGAAGAATGGCTGAGGGTAAACGATCTGGGTTGTCTGAATGATTCATCAGCAACACGGGTTAATCCTGGAACGGGCGGATTGAGTACACAGGATATCTCAGAGTTACACAATTCCCGCTTGGGAGTGGTGGACTGGTGCTGCTTAGATGGCCTAGGGTCGGATCATTATCTGATACTCAGTGAGATTGACCTAGTGAGATATCCTAGCTTAGGGGAAACCAAGGCTAAAATGGTATTGGAACATGGCAAACTGGACGTCCTATCGCGATGTGTTGGAAGAAAAGTGCGCTGATTTCCAGGACCAGAACCAGGGGTCGTGTTTGAAGGAGAGGGTTACCTTTCTATTGGAGGCAACTCAGGGTGTAGGTGGAACCCACATCGGGATGGTGCGAGCGAAAAGGCATGGTAAGGAGCAGCTAACTAAGTAGGTTCTTGGGACCATCAAGGAACGTAACCGCCAAGACAGAGACCTTGCGAACAGAAGAGTTGAGTGAATTCAATCGTGCTGGTGGAGAGAGCTCGTTGAGTCCTTCGAAAGACACACCGGTTCCTCTCGTGCGTGGAGTGTGATCCGCTCTTTGAGTAGGAAGAGCCCTTCGCTTCGCTTAAGGAGAGAAACACTGTGCTGGTAGATGAGGACGTGAGTTCTCCTCTGACCCTATGAAGGCTGACCGCTTCGTGCAAGTGCATGCGGGTGTTAGCCGTCACCGATTCTCGAGAAAGGATCAAAACAAAAATGAGTAGTGAAGAAAATATGGAGACACTTCTTCATTGGCCTGCAGGGGAGGAGTGTAGTCCATACTCTTTAGCGGAGCTGAGCTGTGCACTGGATCAAAGGCAAAGACAGCTGAGGGTCTAGATAGTATCGCTTCCCGCTTTCTCAAAGAAGCAGGGGGGGTGGCTCGGAATTTTGTTCTGGACTGTTTCAACCTGTCTTGGCGAGAAAGGGTTTGCCCCCAGTTCTGGAGAACTGCGGTTATTATTCCCATTCCGAAGGATGGCAAACCAGCTGGGAAAGTCGACTTCTACTTACCTGTAAGCCTAATCTGCTGTCTTGGCAACGTGATGTAGCGGATTGTGCCAAACCGCTTCACACACCTTGCTGAATCGCTTGGTATGCGGCTGGAGGACCAGGCCGGGTTCCGTAGACTTCGGTGTACTAAGGACCAGGTAATTAGGATCTCCCAGTACGTCAGCGATGGTTTTCAGAGCCGGTCGGCTAAGCGGAGTGTTTTGGCACTACTGGATTTCTCGAAGGCGTATGACACGGTTTGGCGGACGGACCTACTAGGCACCCTGTTGAGATCGGGAGTTCCTTTTCTCTTTTTTCGATGAATTAAAAGCTTCCTTAACAATAGGCTGTCTAGAGTGCGTCTCAAATGAAACGAGAGTGAAACATGGTTGTTTCGTGAGGGACTTCCGCAAGGTTCCGTCCTCTCACCCCTATTGTTTCTCTTCTCTACAGCGGGACTTCGCGCAATCATTCCGCAGCTGTCGAGCGTCAGCGGCCACTCAGTTTGAGATTTGAGTGCGGGAAGTATTGAGGTGAACTTAAAAACCTAATTACAAATTATAATTAAAAAAAAAAAAAATTTTTACAAACCTAAAACAAATATCAAGCCAAAATTGAAAGAAATACAAATATGAAACAACACATAAACTAATATTTACAATTTTAAAGTTAACATTTACCTATTGTGGACATTTTACTTTTTCTTTTGTCTAATGTTTTAACTATATACATTAACATTTTAAAATCAAAAACAACCAAACGATCCTTACTAGTAAGTATACTTGCATACCTTATTTTTCTACAACCAAACCAATTATATTACAAAAGGGTTTAAAACATTATGATTCCATGTATTTAAAATTTAGATATAATCCACCACATTCTTTTAAATCTAAACTTGAATATAGTTGTATCCTAAAAGTTCCATGCGTTAATGCCCAGCACTCGAAAGAAGTAAAACAAATTCTTCGACAAACTCAAATTAATATCACTTCTATTTTTACATCAGGAACAAAAATACATTATAAATTAATATCCTCATGCTTACAGCCACCTACATGCACACATAAAAGCGGTACATATCTAAAGGATTTTGAAAAAAGTAAAAAATTATGTACGAATTAACTTGTTCTTTTGTAATGTTAAATATATCAGAGTAACCAAAAGAGAACTACATACTCGAATAAAGCAACACTTAAAACAGCTATTTACAAAGGAAATTTTAAGATGTCAGCCATGGCAGAACACTACAATAAATGCCACAATACCAAACACATACCAACTGTTATTTTTACCACAACAATTTTAGAATATGCTAAGGATCACATTAAAGAAGCTATCAACATCTGTAATGATATGCCAACAATTAACCGGGATCGTTTTTGGATATCTCTATGTTCTAAATTAGTATTGAAATAATATTATATTATAGTTGTATCTATAATATCTATCTATAGCTGTTATCGACTTACTTATCTACATGGTATACTGCCCATCGATTTTTACGATGGTTAAATTCTATTTTTTCCAATAAATGATGTTGTAAATAATCTTTTGATTGTAATTTAATTTTGTTTTACATATTTCAAATATGAGTCCATACATTCATAATGATTTTATTAATTTTATAGTGTTCAAGGAAGTTATCCTAAATATATATATATAATTGAAGTTTTATCGATCGGACTTATTTTTTAAAACTATATTAATTATAAAACTTTTATAATGCCACAATAACATATTTAAATATCATAATTATTATTATTTTATAAAGTCAACACTATTTTTGAAACACAAGGATTTAAGATTAGCTAAAAATCAATTTTAATATATTAGTTTCATAAATGGTTAAACTTAGCTAGTTAATTTTCAATCAGTGGGAGCGAAATGCACATTATACTCCGGGCAGGAGTGAAATCTATACTTTTATTTCTTTTATAATTAATATTGAAGTCTTCTTTTCACTTCTGGTTTAAATGAAATTAAATGTATGACGTTATCCACTTTATTTAATTTTAACAAGGCTTTGCAAGCAATTGTGGCAGCTGGCAATTTACTAGTATTTATAATGAACACAAATCGTAACTTTATTTACTTTAAAAAAATTGTATTTTAACAAAAGAGGTTGTAGCCTTTGAATTGAATTAATCGATTTTTACAAAACAAATTACATTATTCCTGACAATTACATATTTACATGAAAAATGCAGAGAACGCTAGCAAAAGTATCATACCATTTAAATTTTGAAATTAAAGAATCTTTAAAAATATTGACATTTTATATGAAACATTAATAGTGTATTTGCCTGACCAAACAAGGTGCAATATGTTATATTTATTACTTATAAGTTTTTCCATCCATGTGGACTCACTTTATGATCAAAATATCATGACGTGTCCACAGGAAGCAAATGTTTGCAGTACTCGGGATAATGAGATATTTGACAAATGTTTTAAGAATCAAAATTACACATCGGATATAACAAGATTCACTGATAAGAATCACGTTGCTCAAATTCAGACAGCTAAACGTTACTTACAAAAGAGATATGTTTTGACAATTGCAAACTATATAAATGTCGTGTTTTTGGGAAATTTATTTAATAACGATTTTCACGTGTTATTTGATGGGAATAAAGAAACATACTTTTCAACTCAAAAAAATCCGCCTTGCAAACGACGAAATATATTCATAATATTGGAATTCAGCAAGCTATTTTACATCGATAAAATTAATGTGCACGCGCCGAAAGTTATAGGAAACAATTCATGTTATAATTGGACAGTTCGTAAACCGATAAAACTTATTATTGCTAATGATTCTGATTACCTAAACAGATTAATCGAGGAACAAGTAATTCAAGGAAAAAGAAGTGATGATGGATGTACATTTACTTTTTTAATTAATGGTCCGGCGCTATTATTGAAAATTATCGGAAAACCAGAGTTAATTATTTCGGATGTTACTTTTGGTAATTTTACAAAGAAAATTAATGCTCCTGTTAAACATCGATTTAAGCAAATACTTGAATTTAGAGTATATTCATTTGGTCGTGCATTTTGGAATATTTATGATTTAGTAGTAGATAGAAAAATGTACGTCTTTCTACTATACGTGAAATTGAAAAGCAATGATAGTTGCTATATTGAAAGGGAATTTTTACGTTTCTTTAGATTAGATTGGACTAAAGTAACCAGTAATATGTATCAAGATCTCGCCTCTATAGATATAGAACCGTGTTCCAGCACTTCAATTAATTCAGAATATAATTTGACTAACAAATCAACCAGATATGAATATAAATTCAGGTCAAAGCCATTCCTTTGTGGTGTCCCCCTTAACTGTTGCCTATCTTTACTGAGCCAGTTTGGCTTGGAATACACTCAATGTGAAGAAACCACACTGATGTGTAATAAGTGGGTAAGTCCGATATTGGTTAATGCCAGAATTGCTACAGAGAGTTCTCCACGTACAGTCTACAAGCCGGAAAATGTTTTGGACTACGACAGTGAGAAATCTGTATTTCGAATTAAGAAGGGATATTGGATGATTCGTTTTGATAAAATTTGTCAAATATATAGAATATCTCTGTACAAAGCATATCGTGGAAAATGTGATCGTTTTCACAGTAGCATGTATTTTGCGGGAGGAACAAACATGCAATCATTACAATATATTGCCAATTATCGAATTTCTTATCATTGTGATATTTTTATTAATTTGAACTTAACGGCAAAATTTATCCGTCTGGTTCCAAATAAATTGGTGAGTATAACGTTCATGGAATTTGTTGGCATAATTATTCCTAATCAAAAATCCGAGAGACCTATTAGCAAATCTCTTCGTGTTAAATTACGCGAGTATCGTGAATATTTAAATTTATCATACATGCCAATACAGCGTAACTATCAAAGATGGCTTTATAGAATCAAGTACACAAATGTAAATCAATCTTGTTTTTTTTATGTCAAAGAACCGAATCTAAAATGGTATCTATACATTTCAAAAAGTGATAAACTTAAACCTGCAACAACACGAGATCGCAAGGATTTCTGTTCCCTTTGGAGCTTCAACAACTATAACCTCACTCTATCACCAAGATCACTTAAACATAATATTTACTTGTTGACTTCAGTATTGAAACCATGCGTGCCTTCAACTATTGTTAAAGTGTGCATTGATGTGGTAACTATGTTTGGACATGAGGGTTCATCTTGCGATTCTACCACGGTGTCATGTGTTACACCAACCACAATTTCCCCCACGACTAAACGTAAAACAACAACTACATTGGAACCACAAACAACTGCACCAACAACCATAATGGAAACAATGGAACCAAATGTAACACACACAACTGAACCAACAACCATAATGGAAAAAATGGAAACAATGGAACCAAGTGTAACACAAACAACAACCAAACTGTTGGAAATCTTGACTAAGACAACACCCAGTGTAATATTGAATTCGTCATTGAAATCAACAGTTTCATACACCGACTTCACCATGGAGAAAAAAATAGTAACCGATATTGTTTTTGTGAGAGAACAGCCCAAAGGTACGATAATCGTCGGTCAAATTTTAATAATGTTGTGTATTCTGTTTGCGGCTGTCCTGTTTTGTGCATTAATTGTACGAAAAGTAAAGCTAACAGTACTATCATATTTTCGAAGGTTAGCACAAAACACACCTGTCCAACAATTTGAAATGGAAGACATATGAGATAAAAATCGTATAATTGATAAAATAACGATTGTTTATAAAACAATGTTTCGTAATAAAAGTGCATTTTTTTAGTGATAGTAAATATACTATCTAATTGAACTGTACTTAGAAACACATGTTAATACTTGATTTTATTTTATTTAATTTAATTTTTATATTTTATGAATTGTAATAATTGTAATAGTGATTGACCACGATGAAGGTATAGAAGCGACAAAGAAACAATTATCGGAAAAATCTTCTTTTTCAAATAAACTTATTAACAATATATGTAAACTTC
>JAUZND010006118.1:0-10899 GCA_034780555.1 Coelogynopora nodosa | reverse complement strand
GTTTTTGTTTTTGTTTTTGTTTTTGTTTTTGTTTTTGTTTTTGTTTTTGTTTTTGTTTTTGTTTTTGTTTTTGTTTTGTTTAATTTTGTTTGAATAATTAAGTGATTTTGGTAACCTGTAAAAGTACGTCAAAATTGAAATTTTACATAATTTTCGAAAACAATATTCCGGAATAAGTTATATACAGAAAAAAGAGTGGCAACAGATCGCTTGAGTTGTCTTTATGATTATATATAACCGAAAATAATGCGTTAAATTGTTATTGTCAAGCTTCAAGCTATTGTCTTGCAAAATCGATGCATCATTACAATTTGAAGACTGCCTCAAGTATTTCTGACAGTAATAATAAATGCAAACAATGTAACTTCCAACAGTTGTATCCACATATGGGGACCATTTAAGACTGACTTCTTTAAACAACGTTCCCAAACAAGTCATTGAAATGTACACAGAGTTAAAGTGGAAGAATTGTTTCTGAAAGCACGCACTATTCAGGGTACACAAAGTATCCACTGGATTACATCTGCTGAACAAGGTAAAGTATCAACAAAATTGTTCACTTATTCATCACATTCTTCTGTTCATCAACTATACAACAATACATTGTCCCGAGCGCTACTTTTACGATGTCCCTACTTTTATGCGTTATACTATATTATATTATATATTGACTTAAACATTTTTGGTAAAGATATGTCATGTTTGTTATTGTTTATATATTTTTTTTTATATATTTTGAAATTTTGTTTACCATGCTTTCGTTTTACTGTTTTCTATATCTGAGACAGAAATTAGGGTAAATGGCTCGTCTACGATTACGAAATTTTCTCTGCATTGTCGTGATTGCAATACAATGCTTTAGTATATTGTTTAAGACATATTTACAGTGTTATGAGATAGATTATTAATAAATAAAATTTAATCTGCTCATCAATAAATGCGCAAATAAAATGTTATACTTTTTGGAATGACAAAGCTTAAGTAGAAATGGCAAGATAAGAGTTAAGTAATATTTAGTAAGGTCTGAATTTAGTTTTTATACATATATAGTAAAAACAAATTTTATCATAAATATATAATAGTAGAGGTAATAATATACTTACCATTACATTTAATGAATTTTCTTATTAATTAAAGGTAAACAGGGGGTACATACCCCCTCAGATATAAGATACCTTTCGCCCCCAAGAGTAAAATAGCGACCCCTCCATATAAAGAATTGCGCCCCTATAGTGTAAAAGTGAAAGCATGAACTACATATATGTATATGACTCAGGTTCGCGTAAATTATACATCATATCAATATGAATAATAATCAATAATATAAATAGGTACTTCTTACTAACAATTTTTTTATTAATGTAAATACTTCATATGTTTTTATATTAACCTCCGATATATTTTTTTATTTCAATCTCTTGTGTCATAAGATTCCGCAGTTAGGTTCGTGCTTTATTTAACCTTTGTTAGTATATTTATCACGTGATAGTTCTGATTATATCTCTAACTTTGGGATTTTCGTCCATACCTAACTGAAATAAATTGTAATTAATACAAATTTTCCAAATCATATTTTTTATAAATATCTAATTAGAAGTATGTTTATGCGTCCACGTCCGGGTAATTTATGTACACCCCCTCCTGTAAATTCCTGGTTAAATTAAAGATTAAAAAAAAGATTAAACAAATTTAATATGAAGTTATAGTTTACTTGAAACTTCAAAATGTTTTCTATCTAAATCATATGTATTTTTTTTAGTAAATAGACATTTTTATGTCTTATTTCGTCTTATTTTCCTCGCAATAATAATTTATAAAGTTCAACACGTTCAGTTATAAGCTATGTATATGTAACGATAAATTAAAAAGATCGCAATTTACGAATGTTTCAATATGGCATAAAATAATAATAAATGTTTAAATAAATCAATAATTGAAAGTCAAAATTCCACTAATGCTCTGTGTCGAGACTATATTTTCGGCGTTGCTTTGAGAGAGTTCCACCATTTAGTAGTAAACACAATGTGTGTTCTGCGTGTCGCTCAGCTGATCGCAAAATAAGTGAGTAGCTTTGAATATATTTGGGTATTTATGATGTACAGCTCCTTTTATTGTTCCAGGACTTTATAGGTGATTGGTTCTATGCACCTTATGAAATGAGTCATATAATAAGTTCGAATTTTAGCTGGATATCGGGCGTACATATCGTCAACCCATGTTGTTGTCAAGTAATCTTTGAAGATGATTATTGCATAATCACCCCCACTCGACTTAGTCCCATGGCCACAATTCACACATAGTCCACGTGTGTAGACGGCACCAGTGGAAGAGCATTACAGCTTATCGTACTAAATTATTGACGTCAAGGTCGTCTCGATATCTAAGTAACAATCTGAGCGATTGATTTCGACGCCAAATGGCTTGTTTAAAATGAAAGAGGTATTCACATATACGAGATTATACGAGTAGTCTTCACAAGTTTGATCCTACGCAATAACGATTCAATCTCACTTCTTTCTAGTAGGCCTATAAAACGTCATAAGTAATCACCCTATATAGTAGTGTATTTGTTTTCTTTACTTTTTTTCTTTTTTCTTTTCAAAAATTTTTTATTTAAAATTAAATATACTTTTATAGTTTAATTATTTTCAAATTGCATAATTTACATAAATGTTATCCATTCCATTCTATAATTTCTTTCAAATCTACAGGAACAAAAACATTAAGTGGTTTTTATTGCAAAATATCATAATGGCTCATAATATATTATTTCTAATCAAAAATGTATGAAACAAAAACAACTGTACACTTAAATTATAATCAAGTAATATTTTTGCAAGAATTCTGCACAATTTTACAAAACAGAAAAGATTAATTTCAAAATTATTACAGTAATGTGCGTATTTATTTATTATTTCTACCTCTAGATATGTTTCGATAATTTAGTAGGATAATTGTTTATTAAACTATTTTTATAAATCAATCACATATGTAAACGAAACGTGGTAGGCCTATGTGCAATTTACAAATTTGAAATATACCTTTTCTATGACATACAGACAAATATTTTTATTGGCAACTAGGTTGAGAAATATTGTTGTATTTACCGTTATATTTCAATTTAGGGTATTGTTTCATAATATCGCATTCAAAAACGGAAAAGGGTAACTTGATTTAAAACATTCAAATTTTATTATCACAACTTTTAGTACAATAAAAATAATAAATATATATATATAAATATCAACAAAAACAGTTTTTACGGTATACAAAAGTACAAAACAATTAAATCTCAGGTACTTTTCACAATTTATTATACATTTATTTACAGTCAATGTTTTCTTATAATAATAAACGTGAGTAACCCAATGAGTACAGCTTTCAAACAATCGTTGAAATTTACAGCAGTCCTGGTATATACTAAGTTATAAGGTTGCGCAATCTAGAGACCCCTCAACCCTGGATGGTATATCCATACTTCAACCGCATTCTTCCATTTCTTAGAGCACGAATGAAGACCTTCTTCTTCTTAATTAGAGTCAAAATTCCCAGACTTTGCACTAGTATATTGTCTTAATTACTTTTTGTCCTTAGGCAGTTTTTGTCTCTGCAATCCGTATTGACAAGAAATTACGAATGGATTTAATATACTGGACAATTATTTTTTGCTTTGGACTATAAATTAAATGTTTAATTAATACATTTTAAAAGTTTGTAGATGCAATTCTAAATTCCAAATAATTTTGCAATGCGTATTTGAAAATTAATTAAATGTAAAGAAGATGTTATTTTCTTGTCAATTCCCTAACTATAGCAGATATAATAAGCCACTTATATTTTTAATTAATGAAAATGGAAATTCACTTTTAACAACTACTTTTAATTTGTTTTCATTTCATGAATAATTATTTATCTATAGTATTAAAACATTTTTAGATACTGCAAATTTTAGAAAACGTTGATGATGCCCTTGCACACACCACCTCAGATATCAAATAGACTAGGTAATTAAATAGCAAATTAAATTTCTTTGCTATAATCTCCACGGACAATTTTCTATTGTATCCGATAAACAAAGTCATCATTTTCTTCCAGACAACTTATTTATACCATACATGTATTGTAGCTAAATTTCCAGTATATCGCTGCAAGAGTAATCCAGGGTATAGATAGACGTTGTAATCATATTTTTTTGTAAAAATTATATCCATATAATGAATTGAATATTAATATGTAATCAAGTAATTGTGTTATACATATCACGCACATTTTACATAATTTCGTGACCTACATTTTCCACAATGGTGAATTCAATTACATTACGCAATTGCCTTCAATTGATTACCTGATTATTTCGTACATATAAAGTGTACCATATTGCCATTGGTCTCCTCCAAAGTGTTGGATTTATTTAAGTTTTCTTTTACCAAAACAACGCATATTTAAATAAAGAGCGCGTTTTTGTATTATTATAATCCTATATTATTTGGTAGCTGTACTCATCGACTGTACACCGTTCACATATTCTGTTCATACATTAAATACAACAGATCTGTATACATAAATATATAAACAATTGGGTGTTTTATAGTCACAGTATGCAAGTGGACTATAATAAGGGTCATCATGTCACTCATAAAATACAGTATTGGATACTAAATATTGTTTAGCACTTGATGAAATAAAATGGATCTCTCGTTGGTGTGTGAGAGAGATCTTCAAGTTATTTAAATAATACTTTATAACTCACAAAATCTGCCGCCCACTAGAGAAAGAAAGTTTTAGAGAAACACAAACACAAAATAATTCATATGCGTATGATTTTCACAAAATAATATGTATGTATATGGTACAGCTGTGCAATTCCATTCTGAATCTATATAACAATGAAAGGGATTTACTCAATTTAAGTATCACAGAATAAAGGGTATGAAATATAATGAGTGCATTATTTAAGCCTTTTACGGTATAAATGTATATTCCTATAAATCCATTTGCTTAAGTCTATTATAACTTATGAATTCGAAAATTTGTCTTTGTGTCTTTGTCTTAATATAAAGAAATAATGCTCTGAAGCGTGGGTAGACATTAATGCAATGAATAAGTTGATCAACAAATGTTTTGTTCCATAATAGTGAATGTTAGTGGATTACCATGGATTATTTAAACAAAAAAGAAAACGGTCAAATTCATTCGGGTATAACCGATTTTATTTTCTCAACAAAATAAGAAAAAATTTAGATCATCGTATTGAGAACTGTTTTTGACATTAATTATGTCAACTTTAGTAGGCGTATAGATACGGCAGAGATCAGTTTTTGGGCCAATTTTATTTAAAACTAAAAAAAACGAAATACAATAAATATAAATATAAATTATCCAAAACTAATTTAAAAAATCCGAAACATTTAACCGAACACGTCCTGTCAATAAAACTGTTCAAAGCGAGCAAAATTATTGATTATTATATCAGTGCAACAATTGATTAGTGAGTAATAAAACTGACGATTCTTATACAGTAAATAAATACAAATAGATATATAAAATAAAAACAAATCCTTTAAAATAATACCTCCCAATGAATAAAATAAAACTATAAGTTTATCTCTACCTTTCAAAAAACACTTAACAAAACCAGCAATGTGTTGGAGTTGTTTTTTGTATGTGCGTTTTATTTTTTGATTTTTTAAAAGTATATTTAGAGGTTAATATTTTTCGATAATAAATTTTTTCAATTAGTAATACATATTAAAATTTTTATTTACTACATTTTATTAATTACATTGCAATTTACTCATTGACTTGAGATAATGAGATATTATAACAAATTATATATTTCATTACCCAACGCTTCCTTATAAATACTATGATTATTAAATAAACAATTCTGAACATTCAAATAATTAAACTATAACAGGGAACTTCTTTATTTTTCTATTTTATACAGTCACAAATTATATGTGTCTAGCCGGTCAAATAAATAACCGTATAATACTGGGCTTCATAAAATAATCATTTGATACTTCCACTATAAATAATTAAGAAACGATAACTAAACCGGATGTAGCCAGTCGATTACATTAATGAAACGTTCTGACGAATAAATGGGTTCATTTATCTCTTGATCACCCTTGAGCTGACATATATAATCAACGTTGACATATATTCCGATATGCCTGCTCGCGTTACAATTAAATCGGAAATTGAAAAATTGTTTAAATATCAGTTTATATTACAGCCCTGTGGACAATGCCAGACCATCAGAGTTCATGTTTTAAAATGCTCCAAACACAATTGTTCTCCTTTTCAGGAAAAGTAAATAGACAATCATTACACTATATATATAAGTTTTCCCGATTATAGGCTTTATTTTAAACATGTTCTATGTATTTACTATAAACATGTACTTAACTGTTCTAGTTTAAAACTTTACTATATATTAATTTCAGTTATAAATTGAAGTAACGAGTATTTGTCCCCAGTAATGGAATCGATATTTATAATATGTCAAAGCTATAATATCGAAATCACTACTATATATATAGAGAACAGTAATTACTTCATGTAGAGTAATTGATTTTGTAGAATTTGTTTACTATAATACAAGATGGACAGTGAACTTTCGCTAGTATGGTGTTGGTAATTATTTCTGACAATCTAAACAATTGGGTATAATAATATATTTGACTAAACAATAATTATATTAGTACAATTGTAATGAAGTGGAATGGACTGTTGCATTGATATATTTTCACAGCTTTAGCTTTTTTTAAATTATCGAATCATTATTTAACAGTTATACTAAAGGGTATTTATTAAGTAGCGAGCTTAACTTTTACAATTGATATACATTAAAATGTAAACAGCATATTGAATGCTATTATGAGACACGTACCATTTATACAGGACATTTGACTAGGTGATACTCGATCCAGCTAAAGAAATGTACCAACTCACTTAGAGAGTTTCCTCTGAGACGGCAGCCATCAAGATGGGACAGAACTATAAGACTATACATAGTAGATTGTACCCACTTTACTACACTGAACAACATCAAGGAACCTCAGCCCGTTCCCCCGGATAGTGGTAGTGTATCTCCACCCGATTGCAGCACTGATTCGGCGCTCTCCGCCTCCGCGGCAAACACCCCCCCTTGGCCACCCGACCACCAGCCCGGGAACACCAGCGTGCCAACAGCCGCCGGAACAGGAACCGGAACCGCCTGTCGCAGAAACAGTAGATGAGAAAGTTGGCCGACGACTTGATCGCGATGAGAAAGTTCCCCGTGGACACCATGTAGACATTGCCGAGATCATCGGAGGAGGAGGAGGATTGCGACTGCTCGCCACCGGTGAGGGTGCTGTTGTCAGACCCCACTCCCCCTCCACCGCCCATGCTCGGATAGGCCGCCAGCAGGGTCTGTATCGCCGCGTACACCTGATAGCCCAGGGCCGGGGTTTCGCAGATGATGAAGACCAGCACGGTTACAAAGATGAGCGGGGTGATGCCCCGCGCCTGGTCGATGTACTGGTAGCAGCCGACACCGGCGCCGCCGTTGGTGGAGACACTGCGCCGGGTTGAGTAGGTGTTGGCCGACGTGGGGACACTCGAGATACCCCCCGGTGCGGGGAGATCCAGGAGCCCGATGGGCTGTCGGTAGGCGCGACGAATCGTGAGTAGGAGGGAGATATTGAGGAAGATAAGGAGCAGAACCGGTCCAAGGGAGACGAATAGACAGTAGAGAAGGGTCCGGTATACGATCAGATAGGGCAGGTTGGACCGCAAGGCTGTGTCGACAGTGTGGTACACGGTGAAGTTAATTCCCGGCAGGAAGGAGGGAATCGCTCGGTGTTCAAACAGTCGTGGACTCGTGTAAATAGCGGAGCACACAATAATCGTCCATACAGCGCACCTGATTCCCTTGAAGTGATTGAAGCACTTGGGGAAGAGCGGCGGCTTCACTGTCAGATAACGTTCCAGGGTTATCAGGACGAGGAGCCAGTTAATGATGGTCTGTAACGTCAAGGCCAGCGGCCAGATAAACACGATCACCTGGGAGTAATACAGAAAAAAATAGTTCGGCAAGAGTCCGGTCAGTGGAAACAGTGACCTCAGGCCGGCAAAAAACGGATAGATAATGAGGAAACAGGTGTCAGTCAGGCACAGGCATCTGATCAGAAAGTTACTCGCCCTATTGCCGCGAGTCAGTGGGCCCCGATTACCCGACCGCATGCTCAACACCCCGAGACTGATGAAGTTCCCCACCAGTCCGCACACGGTGATGATCCCCCCCAACACCGTGTCCATCACGAAGGAGTACCGGTACTCGTTGGGCCGATGCGGCATGAGAACGCAGAGGCGGAAGAACTCGGCCACCGAGGGGCAGGCCGAGGCCATCTGGCAGCACGGGTTGACCGCAAAGAGAGGAAGCGGAGGCCCCCCTGTCGGAGGACCGTTATTTTCCATCACACTCGCGGCAGTTACTGACGGAGAGTACACGGAAATGTTGTCGTCTAGTTTCAGCCGGAAGAAATCGGTCTCACTGTCTCTCGTGGTTTTAAACACTTCCTTGAAAGGCTCAGCAAGGCGAATAGGCCTACAGCCAATGGCAGTTGCGGAAATCGGCTTGGCGCGTTCCAATAAGCAATTCAGAACACAGAAATGTGACTGTGATCCTGCCAGACATACATGGCGCGTCAAATAGAAACTCATCTTACATACGCGGTAATCTTCGTCCCGCGAAGAATAGGCTAGAGAGAGAGAGAGAGAGAGAGAGCAAGATGTGTGTATTTATATATATAATATGTATATATCAATATCGAGAATCAATATAGTATGGTTGATGCACATCTGTTTCTAGTGGCTGCATTGCAGACATACTTTAACAGCAGCTTGTGTCATGGAAAGGTCACATTGAATTATAAAATTACTATTATTGCACACATTTAGAGTGTTTTGCCAATTCTGTAGACAAGTGTGCTATATACGAGTTATTTGTAATGTATAACAAAAACTGTCAACACGTTTTGATGACGTATTTCTATTATTCCATACATTTTATTTCTATTAGTATTAATATATAACAACACATTTCTGTGAAGTGTTTTTTTCATAACTAAAACATAGTGCCTTGTAATTTACCTTTGTACAGAGAAAGTTTACCTTTTATGATGAAAATAAAAGGTGTCTTTTAGCATTTACAATTTGATCGAAACATCTTTTAAACTCAGCAATAACTATTTGTAATACTATATTATGGTCTATTTTAAACAGTGTTTAGTTGTATTTAGTAACGATAGACTTGGAAATATTTTCGCTCCATTTCATATATCTATTAATAGCATGAAAAAATATATAAATATAATGTAAATGAATTAATAAATAAGTATTATATTTAGTAAGAAAATTGAACAAACAGAATACATTCAATATGATGAATCATTTTTCCGAATTAATAAAATTTTGAATTACTAATTGCTTCTTATTATTAATATATTCAAAATAAAATTGTATTCATAATTCAGTAATGAAATATAACCAATTGTAAATAACTATATATATATATATAGTACACAAGAAGATTACAAGGTGTATCTTAACGTTTCGGTGCAAAGAGCTCTAACAACATTAAAGAAGGCATTAAAATCCTCGTCTATATCTGCCTCAATATAGGAACAGACCTCGGAGTGTTCATGTTTATAATATCATATCAGTAGAGGTAATTATTGTTTTACATAAATTATTAATCGATAATGCTATCTTTTTATTGATTTTTATAATTAAATTTAATTAATTAATAACATGAGTGACACGAATATCGTAACAATGAAATTGAGGTATTTAAACATTCACAAATTGATTATCACGATGATATATAGCCTATATATGTATATATGTTTTTCCTTATGCAAAACTACTTGTTATGTGCTATGCTTGATTTTCTCTGATGTTTTAATATTGCTCAATTCGTCAAATTATATTAGATCTTTGTTTGGACAGTATATATATCTTATTTTTTTAATGATTGATTTCTATTAATGTGTATTTCTATTAACTCTGAAATTATTACAAATTATTGTATGTTACTGATATTCCACTGATTATGTTCAACTGTTAGCATATATATCGGCCACATATAGAAGAACTTTCAAATAAACAAATTATACATTCGGTCACATGGTTCAGTGTCAGTGTACAGTTTACTTTATCTGATCATTTGTTAAAAGTCACTAGTTCGGTTTCTTTTTTGTGTTAAAGATGTTCTTTTAATCCTTCGTTAGTGGGGGGGGGGGTATACTAATTTATTCTTCAAAGAAATTAAATTTGTGATTGAATGATGTACATTGTATGTATATGACCCTGATCAATTATATTACTCAGTGGCTGAAATACTTTTATATAACAAATATAATTTCGAATATTTTAATATACCAGTGAAAATTGTGTTATTATTGAACTATTGTATAACCCCACCCACAGGTTTTCTTACTTGCCGATGATATTAGGAGCTAAAACTTGCAACAATAATAAAAAATAAGTTTATCTTAAAATATATACATTAACTTGAATAATACAATTAATTAACAATCTGAAATAACACTCAAATACCATTTATACTACTTATAGCTTATTTATGTAACTACTATAATGATAAAATATGGCAAACCATTATAGATCTCATGGTCTAGAATTAGATGCCAAAAGAATCAAGTCAATTGGTTTTGCATAGATCAAAAGATATAGCATATATGGTTATTTTCCCATTGTTTTCCTAAACTGAAATTTATGACGTTTAATCAGGTTACAAAAATTATACTAATCGATTACTTTTTTGAAAATAAAAATAGCTCAACAAGTCTTTAGAATATGCAATATCTGTATACCGTTTGTTTTTCGAGG
>JAUZND010006117.1:0-10899 GCA_034780555.1 Coelogynopora nodosa | reverse complement strand
CCAATCGGTGTAGTATCTAGACGAGCCTGTCTAGGTGTATGTGTAGCATAATAGATTAGATCTAAAATATGACTCCCTGGTAATAGTTTTGAATCAATTGTCACCACTCCGGCATCATCCCATTCAAATCGGTCATTATACTGAATTCTATTAAAAATATCTAATGCTCGTTTTCTACGCTGTGTTGCAAACTTTCCAATCGATGTTCTTATAAAGTTTCTAGATAGTGGATCTTTTCTAGGCTCAATATTTGCTTCAGATGGATGTACGGCGGCGGCTGATCTATCCATTTTTCGTTCTTCCAATAAATTATTTGCATAATTTTTTTGCTGTTGATCATCTGGTAGATTTTCATTTGTTAACGGCGCGGGTTCATTCATTTTCATACGCGTATACTCCAGTTCTGGGATGACAACCATACGACGAAAGAGGGTATTCGACATTGTTTTGTTTTTAATTACCAGAAATTTTATTGCCGATTGCTCCGGCACCTGCTGCAACAGCTCCGGCCACTGCTGCCTTTGTGGCGATAGGTGCTGCAGCTGTTGCTAAAGCGATAAATAGAGGGATAAGTGCCGGAAAAATTCCACCTTTTTGATTGACTAGAAGTTGACGTGCTTTTTTAATACCTTCTGGTTTGCAGTGTACTTTACCCTTATGATGTAGAGTATGTGAGAGACACGCTTTGGCAACTTCTCAAATTTTCCCCCTGTTCCGATAAACTTTTTTTTTAAGCTTTGAATTAAGCCTTCTATCACCCTTAAAGTAGTGATAGGCAATCTGTGTTATTGCACGTATATTCTGCGGTGTTGCCTCTCTGATCAGAGCTGTGTTACGTTTTCTATTTCCTCTGCTATCAATGAGTTGATTAAGAAATTTTCTAACTTGTTTTTCTTTACTTGACTTCATGGTTTTTGTTTATAATGTAGAGAACTATCTTGAATCACTCTCTCTCTCTCCTGATTGTTTATAGCATTCCATCATTGGAGAGAAAGATTTCTAGAGACTCATAGAGAGCACAATGTGCACCTGAACGTGACTTGGCATTCTTTTCACCCTGTGTGCCATGTGTTGTAATGATGGGATTTTTATGCTTTGCACAACAAATGACATTTGCAATCGGAGTATTAGTCTTTTTATAATGTAGAGCGATACTATGATTAATATCATAATCACGATCGATCCATATTGGTAGTTTTTCATTAACATATATAAATTTGGAATATCCAGTCAACATTAGAAAAAGTAAATTATTGCTAATACTTGAATTCTCTCCATCATTTCCATATATTAACTTGACGTTATATTTGTTTAAAAATAAAAAAACTTTACTGTAGAGTTCATTTTGTGTAGAACAGTAAGTATTCACTTCCTTGAGATTTGCACAACTTAGTCCGTGATAGTGAGTCGAAGCGGATAGAAAGCTTTCCACATCACTCGGTAAGGCAGCATCAATAAGTTGCTTCGTCAAATTGATGGTAATTACAATTCCAACCTCCACTACATCATGCGATGAGCCGATAATATCAATATACGCCAAGAATTCCATAGCTAATTGGTATTAATATGACAGTTATTATGATTACATGTAGACAATTTGAGGGGTTTCATTCGGCAGAATTTGTGCACGTATACGTAACTCCTCTGGTGTTTCTTGGTTTAAATCAATGAAAAGGTAGGCATGTGGTTTTCTAGATGTTGCATCTCTGAATGCATGAGTCAAGAATTTACCTTGTCTCGGATACATCTGTCGTGAGAGTACATCAATCTGGCCTGCATCGCGTGGATTTTTAAAGAGAACCATATATTGGGTATTAAGAGCACGTGTTCTCGCCTCTTTACCGCCTTGGAATAGATTCTGACTTATTGAAATAACAGTACATGGTGTATGATGAACCATGCGTGTAAATAAATTGCTGACAACTTTTGAGTTTTCCATTTCATTCATTAAATCATCCAAAACTATCAAATCATTAGGCTTGATCATATCAAAGGATTCCGGTAATCCTTGATATATAGTGTATTCATCTTTTTTTGTCATTGGTGCCTCATATTGACTACCAGTGAACCAATTTATATGACCTGGCGGTTTATCATATATTACATTGCGATGAGTAATCAAATTTTCAACAAATGTTGTTTTTCCACTCATGCTAGGGCCCACCACTAGCATGGAACTTTTATGTTTTAAAGTGAAATCCATATATTTATTTTTCGCTATACCATTCAGACTATTGTTTATAGCTATAACTATATATTTTTACTATAACTAGGGCAGATATATATTTTAGTTTCATTCTTTATAGAATATTTTATCAGACGGTCGGTCGGTTTTATCGTCAGCTAACTATTGCAGTCTATCAATATAATCGCAATGCTACCCATATGTGTTAACCAAGTTTTTCGCGGCAAATTTCAACTATCTGATACTGTCAAATTCAATACTCTGATTCATCCTCCGATTAAACATCCCAAAATAATTGCTCACTATTATATGCGAAAACCCCATATGCATAGTATAAAATGCGCGAAAAAATGGACTGTCTTAATTTTTTCAACGGGAAAATTTCGCATCATGGGATCCGATATAAATTTGAATACAATTATCAACTTTCTTTTACACTATCTTCCTTGTGAAACTTATATCACCGAGTCACCTGTGCTACAAACGGAAACTTTTACCTTTGATTTAGAGCGAAAGATAAATCTATATCTTTTTAACCAATCAACAAGTTGCAATATTTCAATGCGATATGAGCCTGAAATATTCCCTGCTTTACAAATATTCAAATGGAAACCTGTATATGTGAACGTTTTTCATTCAGGAAAGGTTGTGATAATGGGTGCTACATCTCGATCCATTTTGAATACTGTTTGTGATTATTTACAACAACAATTGTTTCCAATTGAATCCCCTTTTACATTCTAAGTTAATTTGTAATTCTGTAAATATTTCAAACATGTATCATTTATACAATATTTATTATAAATATACTTTTAACACTCTTACATATACCTGTTCTAATTTTATTTAAAAAAAAAACAATTAGTACTATATCAACAAAGCTTATTTATTAAACATATAGTATAATACTAAATTATGTCAAAGTCAAAGTCAATAACATATGCAGTAAACACATTTTCATATACACATACATTACCCCAATTATTTAAGGATAAAATAAATGACAATTAATACAAAGTGAATTTCTTCACTAAACAAAATTATTGATATGTATATATATATATATATATATATATTTATATAGAGAGAGAGAGAGAGAAATTGTTAAAGGGATAGGTTACTCTTAAAACGGTTTACAATCACTTATGTTCTCAAAGCAATCTACTATTTAAAAATGAAATTCATTGCAGAATCATAGTAATATGAAAAGTGAATTATAATCATCAGAGAGAGAGAGAGAGAGAGAGCGCGATATAGAGAGAGATACTTCTAAAAATAGTCAATGTAAATTTAGGATAAAACAATATTATTAGCAGCTGGTTGAAGGAATGTCGGCAAGATTCCAACATGACGTCTCTGCGGTTTCTCCACGACCCCAAGGTTATGATTACCGTAGGGCAGACTTGCATTCTGTGAGACCCAGACCCGTTTGTCTTCGAAGAAGCTGAGAGTTCGTTTTTTATATCGAAGATTGTACAGCTGATGCATCGATGAGCCAATGCGACGTTGCTCATGTTTAAATACCCGTTGTTCGAGATAGGATTCTCGGTAGTGGTTATGTGTAATCTCCTTGAGGATCGTTGATCGTCTAACACCCTTAGCGCGTCTGCATCCTTCTCGATCCGCGTGCAACATCGAGTACGCCTTGGGGCGCAGGAGTACCCACTCTCGATATGGGCAACCTTTAGATTCATCTTTAATGCAGCCTAATCGAGCGGCACAGGTTCTTGAATAGTAGGGATGTGTTATGGGGTAGTTAGATGTGTCAAGAATTTGGTCATGCTTCATTCGTGGAATGAATTCAGTGTTGACATGCATGTCTATGGTCTGAAGCATTAAACTGTCAGTGTCACCACCGATAACCTCTATCGTACCACCAATTTCACGTGAATAATTCTTAAGTGTGATATAATACAGTTCATACATGATCAGTTTCGATAAATCTAAAATAGACTGTCCAATATAAATCGGTTTGTCCATTTTAACCTTACTTTTTGCAAGATGAATACCGACAAGATTTTCGTTGAAAATGATAGAATTGAGAAATTCGGGTCTTGAAGCTAATTTACCAATTTCGTCGACATTGTTGATCAAACGGAAATTTAAGCGGTTACGTACATTCTCCATCGTCTTACCGAATAATGCATTATTCATGAGCTTATAATAATCCTGCTGGAATTTATTCTCGGCAGACTGACGCTTAGTCGAATTATATGAAATGTAAGGTTCAAAGAATGCCGATTGATAAAATTGCAAAACCCTGTGGACACGTAAGATCTGCATACCTTGTGAAAGGTAAAATTTGAGCAACTCTCCATGGACGACATAATTTTCTTTTTTCCAATGAGTCAACATTAGTTTCTGACATCCGACATATGGCTTCTTATGCCCTCCATTTAATGCCTCTAATTGTCTGATCATGAACTCTGACAAACATCGTTCTGGAATGGTAAGTTTTTCCGGAGCAAAAGGTAAGTCCATACTCAGATTCTGAACATTCACCGGATAATCTAAATCAACTTCGACAAGAAATCCCTTGTCTTCACTGTAATCAAAAGTTAGGAAATCGATTTGTTCAATCTCATCTTCCGTGAGCCATTTAAAATCCCCCTGTGGAAGTTTTCGAGATAAGGCATTGCCATACAAGTTATTGGCATCAATGTAAAGTAGATCTACTTCAGGCTTCTTATCGTCATAAGTATCAGGAATTCTAGGCGTGTTAGATTCAGCATGGTGCTTATTCACAAAACTCATTCCACCGCGGATGCCCTTTTCTACATAACTAAACATATCGGCGTCTCCTATGAGATCAACTTTTGCTCCTGTCTTCTTGAAAGCAGCATCCCAACTGAGACCAGGGAGGGTGAAATAATAGGCTGGATCTAAGCCCGTTTCTGTAAGTGTCAACGTTCTATAAGTTTCAAACACATCAGCGAGTTGATACACATCACATCGTAAATACTCTAACATGTAGTCTTCTAACGTCGTGCAATTCAGTACATCCCACACTTCTTGTGCCCGTTGGTATCTTTCTAATGTGCACTCCTCCTGACAGAGATCATCAAAGAAAGACTCACGAGATGGTAAACAGGTGTCCATCAGTTTATCCTCACCATCAAAATATGAATATGGGAATACACCCTTTTCACACGCAACTTTCTCAAAAACTGCTTTACTAGTAAAAACCCCTCGAGTCAGTTTCAGTTCCTCCGGTTTCATATTTCCGACTAAATCGGCAAGTCCTGTTGATAAAAATTGTAAAGAATCACGGAATCCAATCGTCATGTATGTGGGGAAGCGATTATCCATTTTCTTAAGACAAAACTTAAGGTCCATTCCCAAATACTTTTCTTTGCTCGTCGGAAGAATACTTATGGTGCAATCTGGAATTTCACCAATCGCTTCGGCGCAAATTATATGACTGTCATATGACTTGAAATTGTGAAAAAAAACTGGAAGGAAATTCATTCGAAGACGCATTCTTGTATTGCATTGCTGACATGCCGGACCTCGATATATACCGGTTATATGATCGTGTTCAATCACTTTCATTTTCTTGGAATGACCCTGAATAAATTCTTCATTACAAATGTAACATTTTGTGGCTAAATTATGTTCTTCATAATTTTCATCTGTCATCACGACACCTTCTCTAGCGTTTACAATGTTCCAATCGTAAACATCTTGTGATAAAGATTTGAGTGACAGCATGGCCTTTTTGACACAATCATCACCCTTGAAGACTTGATATTGTTGTGGAAGAGGTTTTTGTTTCATCTCCGGATGCGGTACTAACAGATATGATAAAGCAGCGGCTTTATGTCTTCGGTCTTTCTTCGATTCTATGTCGTTATCATCCACCATTTTTTCAAGAAAACATTCGCAATCAGCGTATATCACATATGGAAGCCTCTGTGTTGCCTGCCATTTTTCAAAAATGTGATACTGTTTATCCTCTGGTGGAAAAATACTTTCAGGTGTGCTTGTATAGCAAAATTGTCTATGTCTGTTCAACACATCAATTGAAGAATAAGGACATAAACATCGTTCACAATGTTTCGCTGAATTAGTATTTTGATTTGTGATCGTTCTTGAGTTTAGTAAGCGGTCAAGAGAGGAAACTCCCACGTAATGGAATTGACCATTTCCATTTTCGTATGTCAGAATTGATATCACTTTCGGCTCTGGACCCCCCTCTGTAATTTTCTGTGGACAACCTGAATGACGCAGCATGCGCAAAGGACCGTTCGTGTTTTTGTCCACCCATTCCATCAAATTTATGTATAAACCAGGATTTAAACTTTCGAACTTTGGAATATCTCGAGCGCGCATGGGAAATGATATATCACCAAAATTTAGTTCGGAAAGCCATCTTTCATAGGTGGAAGTTCTTGATCGATATGCGGAAATGGTTATATCGTTGTAGTGAAGAACTGACAAGACTGCATATGCAAAACAGTTGTTATTTTTACCGTTATTTACATTAATAACACACCTTTTGGCTTTTAAAGCGGGTGGTAGTTCAGAATGACCATGTCCTATTAGTGGTGGGAGGGCTACATATTTCGTTATTCTTAGGTCGAACCATACAACAGTTTCTATAACCCAATTTGAGCCTTTTGAAATAAAATCCTCAATTTTCATCAAAAGATAGGCTATAGTATTTTCAACGAAGTTTGGAGTTGTTGCGTTCTGAGATATGTTTGAAAAGCAGATATCTCGAGAAGTTAAAATTTCACCTGTACCTGGATCTACTTGATGACATCTTACATTTATGATTGCATGTAACTTGCACGTATCACATTCTGATATTAAAGTCTCGACAGAATCTTCGATTCTTTCTTGAATACCATTCAAAAAATCCATTGGTTGGATTGGCAAATTGGTAGGTACAAAGCGAATATATTGTATTGCACCTTGAAAAGCGGTCTGATGTGAATATCTATGAACGATTTCATCATGATACTCCTCTACCATTGGAATGCCATGTGGGAAACATGTTCGTCTGTGTATCAAAATGTCATTCATTGTTGTGAATCGCTGATCACACTGTTGACATATATAGTTCTCTTCTGGAGGTGTCGATGCAGATGGTGCTGGTTGTGATAATACTGTTTGATTCGTTACCTCATTTGTAATAGATGAAGCTTTGTCTGTGTTATCTGAGTGTGTATTATCATAACCGTTAGGTGTGCTATGTATTGACGGAGTAAAACTAAATCTCCTGTTCTTGTTTATAGCAAGCTCGCAAGTATCAGCATTATCATCATCATCAGAACTGGCATCTAAATCGCAATCCCATTTTCTTTTACGGAAATGTTTGATTTTCTTTGGAGCTGGTTGATTAGGTTGTGCTTCACTTACATGCAATATTTCTACATCTGAATCTTCTACACTTGTCCAAGTGTCCAATAATCTAGGCGGTATTTCTATATTAGAATCTGACAGACTTTCCCAAGGATCTAATAATCTAGATGGTATTTCTACATCAGAATCTGATAGACTTTCCCAAGGATCCAATAATCTAGACGGTATTTCTACATCAGAATCTGATAGACTTTCCCAAGGATCTAATATTCTAGATGGTATTTCTACATCAGAATCTGATAATCTATGAGGCACCTCTACTTTCTCGGCTTCCTCACCTGAGCTCATGTCATCCCAAGGCAATAACCAACTATCTGGCACATTTAAGTATTCGATACTGACCAAGCTAGATACTGGTTGAGGTAGTTGTAATTCTACTGAATTTTCGTCATCACTATAATTGGCATCTGCAGATGGCGCCCAGCTGGAGCAACTATCTATATCTATTGAATCATGTTTCAATGGAGTAATCTTTTTCACAGAAGCATGAGAACAATCTGATTCAGATTGTGAAATTTCTAAAATCGGTGAAACAGATGTTAGATATGTGTGTTGCATTTGTATGTGTGAATCATGGAAAATGTCACTACATTGTATGTGTGAAGAAATGTGATTTGGTATATTTACCCCTCTATTAACACCGTCATCCTCGTTGACATCTATATGTATAAAAATAAATTGAAAAATATTGTTTGGAATTCATATAATTTTGATATATGTATTACTTTTTATTACTAATATAAATAAACAAAATTTATTATTTATTCTATCAAAAATGTTAAATTTGTAGTTTCAATATTACCTTACTACTAATTGAAAAATATTATTTGGAATTTATATAATTTATAGAGTCGTTTTTTTTTTGTTTTATTTTTTATAGAATCGACATAATCTATACTACTAGTTGAAAATAATATTTGTAATTTATAGAATCGATATAATCAATACTACTAGTTGAAAATAATATTTGCAATTTATTTAATTTTATGGAGTCATAATTTTATAGAATCGATATATCTAACTTACTACTAATAGACTGTAACTAGTGGGGTGTTGATTTTCAAAATCGTTGGTCGGGGGGGGGGGAAGGGAGGGAGGTGTACTGCTTCAGAGTCGACCCTTCCTATACTACTTACGCCATACATAATAACATGTTTTTTTTAGAGATTTTTATTAATTATATCAGTTTTTATTGTGAACAAATAAACTAAAATATATGCAGAATCATCTGATAACTAAATGCTGCAGAATCCACCTTTCCTATACTACTTATGCTAAAAATATTAACAAGCTTTTAATTATTTATATTAATTGTTTCAGTCTTTCTTGTGAACAAATAAACATAAAATGATTGTTGATACATATTTAGTGACGAAACATAATATCTTATAGTTGTACATATTTAGTAAAAACATATACATATTAATATAATATTAGAAAATAAGGCATAATTTCATAAAAGCTAATAAGGATAACTTGAAACAAATAATAAATATAAATATATTTAATTTTACTATTAAACATTATTATATATAATTTTTCTTTTAAACATAACACTTTATTAAGTCAGTAAACGAAAGAACTATATACCATATACATTATAACTCAATACTTGTTTACAAATTAACTAAAATAATTTATCATTCATAATGTGGAACTTTATAATACATGGTTGTCAGACATATAGATAAGCGATTTGTGTGTGTGTTAATTAATACTGGTCAATTTTCACACCTATTTCCCCATTGATGCACTCCTCTGATTATTGGACAAACACGGGGCTCAAAAAGTTTGGAATAAAGGACAAACAACCTTGTTATTATATGATCAGAAACGCACTTGAACGCGTTCTGAATATTGGACAGCACATTTTATCTTCTCAAAGTTGGGTTCAATAACAATCATGTAAATAGCATATTGTCATTTAAATATATTTAACTTAATTTATTATATAAATCATTTTGAAATTGTAAACGTTGGACCAGGTTGTGTTCAAGAACTGATAAATTACTTCTTCGTTTTGTAACACAGTGAGTACTTTTCTTTAAAATCTTTATGACTAATTATGAATTATATTAATATATAAACATATGTATATTAATTGAGTTAAATTAAAGTTAACATTTAATATATGTGTTTATAATTAATTGATTTATTAATCAACTATTGATTTCAAAATCTCAAAATTTTCTTTTTACAGATTACGTTGGTATATATATTTATAAGTTATTAATTTTATCTACTTTTTTTTCATTTACAATGTAGAAATTATAATGTATCTAATTGTATATGATAATTGTGGATAACATAAATACTTATTAATCGTCATATATCCTTATCTAAGGTCGATTTGTTCATTAAACGTTAATATTATATATATATATTTCTGTTTTAGATTATTTAAAAAAAACTGTTTTATGAATTATATTAATCTATAAACATATGTATATTAATTGAGTTAAATTAAAGTTATCATTTAATATATATGTTTATAATTAATTGATTCATTAATCAACTATTGATTTCAAAATCTTTCAACATGATATAACATCAAAATATATATTATATTTTCTTATTCAGATTACTTTGAAAAAGTTTTTTTTTGATTTGTAATGTTATATAATAAATGTTTATAAATAATAATAATACCGCTTTTTTTAATTCATTATTTATACATCATAATGTGTACACCATATAGTAATAAATACATAAAGCTTTCACTCTTATTGATTTCATATACATTGTATGGTACATTTTGTCAATAGAAAATCGTTTTATTTTAATAAATTTAACGTAAATGGGTAACAAACAGCAGTGTTAAATATTTTTATTAAATTGATTTAACAGTTAATATATATAATCATTCTTGTAACAAGTTAGTAGTATTGAACTGTATACAGATCAATATAAGAGGGAATTATTTATATATTAATTACTCCATGGTTTTAACGATTTTAATTTAAAAGTTTAATAGTATACTTATATATTTTTAAAAATTCTTCTATACTATATATATATATATAACATTATTAATAAACATTCTCACCAATTAATTGATTCGAAGAAAAATGAATTGAAATGATTTCAATGTCCAATTGGAACAAATCATCAGTTTTATTATTATTCACAGAGAGAATGCGTAGTGTTAACTGATAGTTTCCGCTGGTACAGCTGTTTATATCAATAACCTCATTCTGAGAATTATAAACTGTACAATTTTCGGATGTTAATACGAAAAAACTATGTTCGGAACAACAGAATGGTTTAATTGAATTTATCATTAAGTTAGCATTTTTACATATATGCTGCTCCAAAATGTTGAAATTCGATCGGACGATAGGGCTCGG